>JAOVVG010000050.1:15334211-15356351 GCA_028566375.1 Leptodoras nelsoni | reverse complement strand
TCTCACCACACACACACACACACACACACACACACACACACACACACACACACACACATATATATATATATTGCAACCATCTTGCCTTTGGCCCCGAAACTGCTTACCCATCATAAAAATTGTTTTACAATAGCAAGGCAAGTCGTATTGGGTATGTAAAAACCTTTGTATGCTTATAAAGCTGCACATAAAACCGGACCGACAAAGTGCTCTAGCAGCTTTAAGTACTATTTAACGTATGTACCTACTTGAGCCGTTGTTCTTCCCTTCCTGCTCGCATGTTGATAGAGATTCTTCCTCTGTGGTTTCAGCGTCTCCTTTCGTCTGATTCGGGCTGTCTGAGGACACTTTATTACATGCGACATCTCCGGGGACAGTAGGCTCAGTCTTTTGTCTGGAAGACTCTGGGCTGGGCTTTCCAGTGTTAACAGTTTCGAAAAATTGGTCAAAGCCTTGAGGAAGTACTCCGTTTCGGCCGACGTTAGTGAAATAATTGCACGCGGAGTTCGTGCTGCCGTGATGGCTGTACACAGACTCGTTTTTAAATATCATTTCAGCCCTGTTTGATGACTGTAGCAGATCTCGGTGCATAATCTCGTCCGCTGAATAGTAGGAAGCGTAATTGCCCCTGTAATGCCATTTGCTCGGATGATCCAGTCCGTAGTCTCTAAAACTCACTTCTCGAACAGGTTGGACTTGAGCTATATTGGAAGAGTATGGAAAATTAACTTGACAAGATGTAGACTGCGGTAAAAACGACGACACAGTCGAGAAATCAGGCGCGGACACATAGTACGTGCAATTCGGTAAATACATATTAGACGCACAGTTATCGCGATCGTCGTAGTCCGTCATATCTCGGTTTGGCGTTAGAGAGCACGAACAGGCAACTCGACTGTGTTAAACTTTGAACATCTATTGCACCATAGGCGTGTGGACAGGAGTCGTGAGGGGAAAAAAATCGGAAACGTAGGCTGACGTGCAATTCATCTTGATCGATTCTTGAGGTAATTGTGTCATGTGATCTGGTAAAGAAATTACCATATATCAATATCAGTCATTAGGAACTGACTCGAGGAGCTCATAGGCAAAAACTCACAAGCAAATTATTGGTTGCCTGCATCTTCTGAAACTCCCCATGTGCACAAACAAGGCATTAAAATAAACAATCGCTGAAGTGCTACGTTACCAAAGACACTTTGTTCCAGAAATAAGAACGGCAGATTATAACAAATGAAGTACAGTTTGTAATATTTTCGTCAGATTATTGTATGTGCGTCACTGAGAATAAGGCTCAGTTTCATGACTTTTAGGAATATCTAGTTTTTCTCAGGTACCCAAACCTTGCACTTGGCGAGGGTCTATGACTAATACAATCAGGAAAATATTTTATTCTTCTATCGGAGATTTAACATACAGATTTACGATCGAACTGATTTTAATCAAACTGATGTTTTGTTCTTTTCTCAGCAGTTACAATAATCAAGTTGTACTGTCCTTCATCTCTTTTTCGCATCGGGCATTGGCTTTAACAGCTTTAGCAGTTCACAGTACGTTATTTTTCTATATATGGCACTTTGGCGGTAGACCGAAGCAGACTACTCAACAACAGTTATTTACTTCAATCTGAATCATAATTAAGTAGGCTCTTTGTTTGCTAATAGTCTCAAATTGAAAACAAAAGTAAGTTTTTATTCACAGGGCAAACACAGGTTTATTCAGAAAACCAACTTGTAAAAAATACTGTTGAATGTATAGCCTATACATCGCCCAAGAATTTACTAGCACTACTGCCACCACCTGCACACAAATACTATTTCTGTGACTATTACTACTGCTAATTATTATCATTATAATAGTAGTAGTGACAATAGTAATAGAGAGAAATACTGTATCTGATTTGCACTTACTTTCGAGCTGGAGTAGCAAATCCACGCACCGGTGGATGATTATTTTTTGTCGATTGTTGCATCCTTGCAGTTAAACACAGTAAAATGTCCTGAAACAGGAGCTACGCTGGATTCACACTGCCAAGTCCAAAACAACTCTTCTGGCTTTGAACGTCTGAGGCGCGAAAGGCAGCCGGCAATCTACAATAACCGTCAGCACTTAAATCATTTTATTGCTAAGACAAAAGGATGAGCCCTGGTTTTACTGTCTTGAAAGTGAGTTGTGTTGTGTGTGTTGACTACAATGGAGCCAAGAAAGCATAACGTATCGTTGGACTATTTCATAAAATTGTTAACATTACCATAGGTTACTGAATGTCTAAAATATGTGTTATAATTAAAGAAGTAAATTATTTGGGTTTTACTGAATCCAATATATTAAACCTTTCAGTTAACTTTGGTGCTGTTTGTTGCCAGTTTATCGAATTCATCTCAACTTGAATTCTCTAACCGTTTAGCTTTACTCCTTATGGAGCTTAGTGGAAATTTCGAAGCTAGCCAAATCACATGCTTAACAAAAGAAATGTATATTTCTTACACATACACCTAGACTTTTCCTTTCAATAAAAATTATCTGGAAAATGTGAGAATACAATCTATGGAAGCAATGGCTACCTAGTTAACAAAATAAATAAATAAACAAATCTACCATTAGTATAAGCATTTACGTGCATAGACCAATGTTGAGACTAATTATCCCAAAGGACGTTAAATTGTATGTTCCACACAGTTATGTTGAGTAGAACTAAATGTAACACAATTTAACTGATTCTTAAATTATTGAAAATAAAATAAATGAAAAAACTAAATTAATAATGAAATAAATCACATCACAATCACACAGATTTGGCCCTTAGAATTATTAAAATGCTACTACTGCTACTACCACTGCTACTACTACTACCACTACTACTGCTGCTACTACTACTACTACTAATAATAATAATTATAATAGAAATAATAATAATAATGTATGAAGTGATAACCTACGCAATTAGTTTTTCTTTGGAGTTTTTTTGGGTGTATTTTTTTATTGTGTATTTGTGTTTTAGTGTAAGGCTGAAAACTAACTTGACCTTAACTTTGTTATGTCGTCCCAGTATTTGCCGCTCGTCAGCAGAGACTTTGGCCCGCTCCATTCGCTTAATGAATAAATTAATAAATTACATTTAGCTTGGACCTTTTAAGTCTTTTATGGTAACAAACTAGAAGAACGCCGCAGTTTAATTAATGCTGCATGTATTGCTTTTGTATACTCTATGGATGGTATTATTTACTATTAAAGAAATAAAAACATATATTGTCATGTTGTCATGATATTCTTAAAGTGATGAGCCAGCATGGATAATAGCTTAAATATTCGCTTAACCGTTTTAGCCTCTTAATATAAAAGAAAATATTTCTTTTTTTCGTGCAAGGTTAAGATTCATAACATAATCAATACCAAAATACATCTACGTCCACACTGATACAGTTTAAAACAAGTACTACGTTGTACACTTTTTCTATAGACTTTCTGTCAGTCAGAAATTAAATTTCACATACTGCACAAATGTTACATAATACTATAGTATTATAATATATTATAAGATATTACTAAGATTAAGATATGCACTGAAACTTTACACAACAGTGTGATCTAAACAATGTCTCAAAAAATACCACCATTTAAAGGCCTAGGTGGGAAATATTAAACACACTCAAGATTTGTTTTAATGCATTACAAAAGAAAAATAATTAATTTCAAGTAATTTATATGTAGGCTATATCCCACTGTGAACAAGCAATAAAATAAAAAACAAACATTGCCTATACGTATGCAGTCTATTTCAAATTAAGACACATTGCCTGCCTGTACAATAAATCCGCGCTTTCATAAAATGTAAATAACCTTTTGTGGTAGTCTGTGTGAGGACGCTTAGATATCAACCCAGACTTGGAATTCACCTGGCGGTTTACTAACAAACCTCAGCTTGTACTCGCAGACTGACGCCCTCCCTCCAGTTCAAGGCTTGTCATTGGAAAACAGACGTTTAACACAACCCCGCCACGAGAAACTCCAAACACACACATTTATTTGAATAGTATACAATTGACATCTTACATTACAATTTAAATACAATCGTTGGATAAATCAAGACAAAAACACAGAAGATGGCATGACATAATAGGCAATGTTGCATTTTAAGTTTACTTTTAATGATTGGCTTCATGCAAAATGTTTTCTATTTTCCCTTACTTCCAAAAAGTGTTATTATGGTAGGGGCTGATTTTACGTTTATTCTCGTAATCATTTAGACAAGTATTTGACGTAAATATATGTAATAGATTCAGTCGATTTCTCGTATCCTTCCAATCGTATCATAAAAATGCATGTGTATTAAACTCCTTAAATCACTTGGTAAATCATTGCCAAGGCCAGGAGCAACGTGAATGCCGTGGTCACCAATTAGAGGAAGACTAATTTTTCTTCAGTGCACGAAGAAAGCATGCTCGCGCATTAATAAACGTTTCTTTTTCATTCTTCGGTTTTGAAACCAGATTTTTACTTGCTGATCACTTAAGTCCAGCCTGTCCGAAAGCTCTTTCCGTTTCTGTCGGTTTATGAATTCGTTGATCATAAATTCATTCTCAAGTTCAGCCAGCTGTGGCTTCGTGTAAGGTTTCCTCTTCTTTCTGGCTCTCACTTGTGCAGGACACCAAGGGAATCCTAGAAAGAAAAGGCATCAGTAGTTTTTGTTTCCCTATGTTGAAAACTGTTGATCCACACATTTAATCCTGAATATGTTGCACTATATTCATATCACGTATTCCTCTTGGAAACAACGAGTTGCTAGTGCAAATATTATAATAGTGCGCATGTAAAAAGGCAATATTCTAAACGAAAAACTTAAATGAAATAATCATATTAAGTTAGGTAGCTTGGTGCTTCTTTTGCCATACATGTAAAAGAACAAAATGATATAGTGTACCAGTTGATATTGCGTACCGTCCGTAAAAGCTGCACTGGTATTCTGGGAGCTCGTTGTGGGCTGTACTGGGACAGTGGAGCGTGCAAGCTGTTCAGTACCACCGATTATCGCATGGCTGTTGGAATTCGCCCCAGCCTGTGCCACCGTGTTTTGCAACCGTTTGTCCAAGTCTAAAAAGTCACATTTGGTAAAGCTGGCAGTTGCTGTTATCCCATGCTCACCGGTACATGCTGTCGAGTGTTTGTCCGGCAACTCTGCTTTGGGGCTTGCATCTTGGACGTCGTATTTACATGAGTGTCCTTTGCTATGGCCAGTCACAGCCACTGGGTTAGTAATAAACGGTTGAGAGTAGCCACTAAAGGCGAGGCTCTGTGTCGGGCTTGTGCAAGAACTTGGGGAAGTCCACGGTAGTGAACACACCTCTCTCCTGCCGTAGAACTGCGCGAGTCCGGACGGATGGGCGCCATTGGGCCAGTTGGAGAAAGGCAACGAATCCGCAGCTGAATAATTCAACATAGGACTAACATAGCCAGAACTAAGAAAACTGTGCTCACACATTTCTGAGGAACTCGCACACGCAATTCTTACAAGCGATTTTATTTTACCCCTAAAAGAATAAAAGTCAGTTATTCTTGATTTGTTAATGCATAGTCACGTGATGTTTAAACCAACGGCGTCCGGCCCCGCCCTTGCCTCAGCTCACTACACAACATAATACACAAACTAGGTCTTTTCAGAAAAGTCTTTAAATAGGCAAGTGGCTGTCGTTTTTTGTCTAAACATACGCCGTTTTACATAACAAAATTATGTCTTTCAAACGAAAATTTATTGGTAAGTTTTAAAGAAAAATGTTTCATTACAAAGTCTTATATTACAGTAACAGTACATGCAATATAGCCTGCGACTGTAAATTGTTTACAATAACCTAATAAAGCAGAAGTTTACTCCACTTTTTCTAGCATTAGCTGATTGATTATGAATTATACCCCGGCCGATTTATTTAAAAGAAGAAAAAAAACGAAAATTGCATTCAGACTTATTCAAACAATACATTAGAATACTGAAATCTTGTTTCCAGTTTTTACTATTTAGTTTAGGTCCAACCTTATATGTAGTCTCTTATAGAATTTTAAGGGTAAACTGGCTAGAAGCTAAAAAAAATAAAAATAAAATGTCTTTCTTCTTTTTCTTCTTCTTCTTCTTCATCTTCCTCTTCTTGCTGTTATTATTTTTGTTTATTTTTCATTCAGATGTAAAACACCGAGCTTCCTACACTATTATTCTTTTAGGACTATAGAATGTTGAAAAGGGCGCTTTTTTAAATAAGCTCTAGCTTTATCGCACAATTTTTGAGAGGCTTAAAATATGTTTATCTCTATTTCTGATATTTAACATAGTTATATGGTTCCACAGACCTATGTGCAGAGTGTATTTTATTAGTCTTTTCGACGTGTTTGAAAACAAAAGCTAGGTTAACTAAAGAAAAGAGGACTACAGGCCTATAAGAAAAAAATCATTTTCATCATTCAATCTTTCGGTGAGATTTCGTTTCTCCTTTTTTAGTTTGTCAAACTAAATTACACAATTCCGTGTAATTTAGGCGATCTATAAAGTGATCAGTAAAACAGGTCTTACTTTTTCCCTTAATGTTTTATTACAGCGTCCTCTCAAAATATTATTAGACTATATTATCATATGGTTTGCGCGAATTTTCAATGTCAGAATTATTTACAAATAATAGTACAATAATAATAATTATTACCAAGGCAAATTATTTCCCCGACATGATGTACAGAAATTCAACATTTACAAATTCACGAAATACGCCATCCATTTGATATATCTGATATAATGGCATAGATTGCTGTCTACTGTGAAACTGGTAAACGTATTTAGGCCAATATGATGGCAAAACCTTAATCAACAAATAGCAAATTCATTCATTGTCAGCAGTTTCAGGTAATGTAAACGACAGAGCAAGATTTTTACTTGGACACTGTACAACCACTAGACGTTAAACTCAATATCTAATATGCAAAATATTATGGATGATAACAAAATATTTATATGTTTGCCTTACCACAGGTAGCTTTTTCTAAACGTTACAAATTATTGCCTAAAAAGAGCAGACTGAATGAATCGTAAACGCGCCGGAAAGAGAAGAGACGGTTCAGCCTCCCACGGTTAACGAGTCTAGCAGTTACATAAAAAACATTAAACCAAGACTCCCTTGTTTGCTCGACATTCCGAGGAATGGCACAAGTTATCGTGATTATTTAATGAAAAACGCGTCAGATTCACTGACAATACAAATAAGTTCAAGGTCAAAGTCCATGCACATATAGGCTATTTAGCAAAAACAAGTCCAAGTGCATTTAAACGCAAGGTTGTTTCGTAGTTTCAGTCTGACGTACTTTTTGGGATAATATTGTCTATGCAGGACACATGGGGGTACTTTTTACTTGCTGACGATCGTGATGTTGATTGAAAAGATAAATGAAACATTTAATATTTTAGGCTTTAGTTCAGAGCCGCCGTTGTTGTTTTCGCATACACATACGTGTATTCAGCCTGCTTTCGACCATTCTGGTTTGTAAGTGGGAAGTGCCTCTCATTTTCTTAATGCATAGCCCCTTGGCTCCTTTATCAAACTAATTTTTTAATTGCATTTTCGTTAAACCACCGTTGAACTGTAATTACGTCACACAGCCAGTAGATGGAAACAAACTTCCACAAACTGAAGAGTTTTTTGCGCTTATAGGGTACACAGACGTTTCAGTGAAGGTCGCCGCTGAGAATGCGTGTCAAGGTCAACGTTAAAGACAAGAGTCGCTCTTTTATAAGAGTCGAATTTTTTGCGTGGGAAAAAAAACTAAAATTCAATTACTTGGACCTTCATAAAAAATACTGCGACTTTAAAAGTACGTACAATATGCGTATTATATTAGTCATCGCAACATGCTGCTTGATATTATTGATATCGCGAAAAAGTGTTTCTAAACTCCACTGTTGGTGGCTCAAGGCTTTCTCTACAAATACACTTGATCCAACGCATGAGCTTGTCGTCAGGCCTTCCATAAGTTGGATTGGGGGTGTTCAGAGCAGGTAAAACACAAATGAGAAACTACAATGAGCCTTCAAGACGAACTGTACCATGTAAACCAATGGAAAATTTACAACGATTTCCAAATCACTGCAAATGTTATTTGTTGTCTTGCTTTATGTTTTTCCAAAATAAAGACACAACAAACGCTTCGTTTGTATACATGACTGAACGTTGGGAGTATATTTTAGTTAGCATTCTGGGGTGTGTTTTTCGATCACGTTTAAGCTGAACGATTTACGAACAACTTTAAGAACTTTATCGCATTTTTAACATCTAAAATTATGAACGAGTTTTACGTTGTTTTTTGTTGACTTCGCCTCTGCACCTGTGCTGGAAAAGCACCGCCAGTCGACATCCGAACTAAAGAATAACATACGTTTTCTTGTTATCATACCACAAAAGTTTTATTATTAAAGCAGTTATATAAAAAGCAATAATTAATAAGTATTTAAACGAATATTTACCGAACTTTACATTTGAAATTCCTGCCTGTCGCATATCAAACCTATAAATAGGCACCTTTCCTTTCCTGGTTGCACAGGTCTTGCGCACTCATTACAGAGAAGCCTTAACGGCACATGTAGATAGGGCTCAATACTTTTGGTGTGTGCGGTCTACTCCAACAATTCCAGGAATGTTTCCAATTGCCTGAAATCTATTTGCTGTCATGCAATGCATCACTAGTGCATGGGAATGCTATGTATCGTAGTGTTTGGCACAACAGTGCTTTTGTGACTGCATCTTGGAGCTAATGGCAAAATTTCTCCTGGTTCCTCTTCCAGCTCCTCCTGCATTAGGCCAAGGAGAGCCATAATCTCTCCCAAAGGCAGTCAGTGTCGTACACACAGCACATCATCAAGAAACTAAAGGGGGATCATTTTTAAACCGTGAGGAGCACTGAAGCGAACTGCTTGGTCTCGTGGACTACGCCGTCGTTTTAAACGGCGTGTCGGATTTAGAAACAAGATACTTTTTTGAACATTTCTTTGCATTTATTTAATGTGATACTACTACACTGGGAAAAGCATTTCTCCACCATCAAGCATGTGTAGAAATATAATTTAATACTACATAAACGTCAATACATAATCCAGTAGTAGATTTAATCAGTTTTAGTACTGATTGTAGTACGCGATGCAATTACATTTTGGAAAATAAACATTAATTTTGGTGTGCTTTTATATATAGATAAATGTGCTATTGCCATGCTTAGAACCAGTGAGTCAATAAGTTTTTTTAATTAAAATTAGACTCGTTTGTACTTTTTGACGTAGAACTGCAATCGTACATAGTGTTTTACGAATGGGACAGAGTATACTTTTAAATTTACGAACGAGATTAAGTAGTACGTTAGTTACGAAGGGTTCCGAGAAATCGCTCGTAAATGCAGGAATGTTTTTAAGTATGAGATTATGAAACCCACCCGAGAGATTCCTCATTACATTCCTCATGTTGTGTATATATCGATAGAATCACAGTCATTCACAAATGACGCGAAAACATTTTATTTGGAAAACATTGAAGCAAATCGTTAATATCTGTATAAACAAAATATACAGAAAACAGTGTATATAACCAAACCGGCCTGATTTTACCATAGAATAAACTATAATATCGTAGGGTTAATATAATGTCTTTTCAGTAGTTTCTGAAAAACAATAATTTTGCTTGCAGAATAACATTTTTTCAACAATATATTTAAAGCTGTTAAAATGGATACACCCATAAAACTTACAGCACGTTAAGACACAGTTCTATAAATAAGGAGCGTCAGGCCACTAACGACGTCGAACTGAGTATAAAATCATGTGGTAATTCATTAAAAGGATTTAAAATCTTTAGATATGTTTGAAATGATCTTCTTGTCCTTGACACGGCGATTCTGAAACCATATAGTGACTTGTCTCTCTGACAGGTTAGTGGAGGAGGCTATCCGTCGTCGCCTCTCTTTGGTAATAAACTTTGTAATGGTGTATTCATGCTCGAGTTCCTTCAGCTGCACTTTCGTATATGGAACCCGTTTCTTCCTCCCGCGACGAAGAAAAGGGCCGGTATCAGGCGCTGCGTCTTCTGCAAATATATACTAAAACAATATAGTTGCCTACTACTAATGACATACCACTAAAATAATATAATTTAGCCTAATGCTAACTGTATTTTTTATCTATAAACATGATATATTGTTATGCATGCATGTTGCATGTATAGTTATACATATGTACAATTTGCATTTTTCTAATCTCAGTGTAACTGCAATACTTCTAATATCGGACGAAAATCTTTAATTTGCTGTACAAGCAAAATGCTTATACATACAGTGTAATGCAGCTTGTTGCTTCTTGCAAATATGGCCTATATCACCATAATTTATTTACCGAATGAACCATTTCAAACATGCAGCGATCATTACCAGGCGTGCTAGAACTTAAAATGCATAAATAGATTGAAATGTGGCTTACAGTATACACCGTACCTGTTAGTGACGATTTCCAGATATGCGGGCTGGCCGTTTGCTCTTTCGGACAATAAATTTGATTACTCCAACTTGTCGACCAGTTCCAGGGCTCGTAGTCCTCGGTTACGAAAGGACTTTCATGTTTGTGATCTTTGGCCTTGGTGCGCTGAACTACAGGGACATCAATATATCCAGGGATCCTACAGGGTCCTGCATAACCCTGATACACGCCACCGTCCCAAACCCGCGTCGGACCTTCACCGCAATGTATTGCGGCTCTACTAAAATCCACCACATCTTGTTTATCAGCCAAATGTCCATATATTTTCCCATTAACACTGTGGTAGTTTACGACTCGTTGAAACTCTGTGCTTGAAGGAGCTTTGCAACTGTAGAACCTGTTGGCGAAGTGGCACCCAAAAGCAACTTGCGAGTTGGTACAAGACGCTGCGCTAGGAAAGGATACGTAAGGAGACAGAGGCTCGGGGCTCAGAGATCTCGGTGCATCAGACAGCAAATAAGACGAAGATCGACTCGACTGCGCTCCAAACGCACACGTGTAAAAACTTCTAGTGCCTTTCTCCCCGCCTAGCTCTTGCTGCTCCATATTTACAGGACATCCAGTACCATTAACTTAACAGTAATTAAAATCATCATCGTCCTGTCTTAATCCAGTCCATGGAAGTAGGGCAAAGTATTAAAATCAATTGGCAGCAAGGCTTTTTATATTTTCTGGACTAATTACAGGACTCGGACAACCTGAAACATGATTGGTTAGTACTATCCACGTGACATGCAAATAACTAGGCTGAGCATGGGTAATATTGTACGCTACAATTTTTGTCGTTCAGAAAGCCCAAGAAACCACGTTCAAGTTATAGCATTTGTTACTGACCTGCTATTTTTGGAGATACAATTAAACGTGTGTAATTCACGAATGCCTTATCCAACTGGTGACATTAGTCTGTGTGTATAAAAATGAAAAAATGTTAGTAACCTCCATAAAACGTGACGTGGTTCTTAAGAATGTTTGATGCTGTAATATAACGGTAGAACATACTGCAAAGTGGAATCAAGCAGTATGAGCACCATCTTATACACCTAAACCATGTATATAAATATACAGACCTTTACTACAGGTGTACAGGACTTACACAGGCCTCTTTTGCGCTTATGCTTGAGTAGGCAGTCCGCTTTAAACAATGACTTGATGTATATATGTAAATTAATACGTCATCCTATATCATACAGCTTGTTTATATGCAAACTAGTGTATTAAATGTCTTTCCAACTGTGTATTTGTTTGTTTAGTTTTTGTCTGTTTGTCTGTAATTTGATTGACAAAGCATCTTCAATGCGGTATATAAATGTCAAGTGAATTTGTACATTTGCAAAGACTTTTCTCAAGAGAATCGGATGCGTCCACCGAGAAAATGCCTGTGATAAATTGTTGCAACAGATATAGTCATACGCAACGCAAACATGGATAATGGGAGACGTCTTAAAATTTGGTATGTATTCTTTACAAAAAAATAATGTTTGTCTGTACATATAGAATTACGTACCTATGCATACATATTTGCCTTTATAAACTGTATAAGTTTATATTGACAGAGACCGCCACCGAGCACAAAGACCAGCAGACATGCAGTAGTTCAGTTTTGTCACTAGATGGCGATATTAGTCCACATTGTGGGCATTCATCGACGCTTGAAAACCAAGGTTACTCCAAGAATAATGATAATGTAAATAAAGTTTCAAAAAGAAGCAGTCTTTTCGAATTAAAGATCGGGCAACTTATGATTTCAAACTAGCCTTGGCTGTAGTATTCAAGACCTGTCAATCAGGGTAATAGTAATTAGTAGTAGTATTAATAGTAGTATAGTAGTTTTATTGAAAGTCTTAAGCATTCAGAGGTTCAGCTGCTTTCCTCTTTAAATACAGTTATTAAATACTAGCAAGAATTTCTTAAACTCGCTTGCATGCGAACTTGCACACAACTTTTGTGCATTAGGCTACGTTTTTCCCCTCCTCCAGTGCCATTTTAGTGAGCATTTAGTGAAAGCTACAGTTCACTTATATAAGTTGTATATAGGCAACTTAAATTACTTGTATATACTTTTAAACGTGGTTCAAGATTAAATTATTATCGCTCAATCTGGTGAAACCTTATTAAATTAGTATAATATTGTACTGTGCTAGGCTTGGAAGGAGGCATACTAATTTCCACTGAAATTACAGGCAACTTTGCTGTAATTTTACCGAATTGTCTTAGCCTGCAGTGTATGAAAGGCCATCAGAATACGTGCTAGCACTTTTGTTAAACGTTTTTAATATCACATAGTCCTCATTTATATAGGAATTTGTGTTCATGCAGGGGCAGCTCTGTCGGTCCCTCTTCCTTATACGGAGCTTAATCTACACTTTGGGGGCGAAAGGTGGCGGTAGGGAACCGTTAGACCTACCGTTCCTAGGGAATATGTGTTTTCCTGCGTTTTTCTTAGACAATGAAAGTGTATCATATAATGCATGGGTGCGATAGTTAAACTACAATATGGTTGCTTGTGTCTTTTGCTTAGGCAAAAAATTAAATAGCTACAAAAATAAAAATAAAATAGGCTAGATAACTATCTTAGAAAAAGTTTTTGTATTAACAAAGAAATGACAAACAGAGAAACGATTTTCAGCTAATGTTGAAAAACACATGCGACCATTCTTTTCTACAAGCTGTAACTGAGCACATTTTCAGCGATCGAATGATGATTGCTTTTAAAAGTAGCCGTTAACGCACAGTCCTGATTCAGCCTATCAAGGGCTCAGTTAGATCATTGTTATCTACAATTTACATATGGTTATGGTGATATGGTTATTGAACTTGAGACTCTCCCTGGAATGGTTTCGACGGCACCAATATAAATCATAATCCTAAAGCAACCTGAGGAACGCTGTGGTTGAGCATTGTCGCTTTCTATGACAGGTGAACTAACCGAAATCAGAAGTCTGGTAAAGGTCCGTTGATTGGATTCTAGCTTGTACCCAACCCTGTGGTCTGTATTTAGCTAGCATTGCATTGACATGCATTTATTAAAGCCAGGAGAACACGACTCACAGTCAGCAAATCCAAGGCGCTTTTCGTTTTTCGCTATATTAAAACGCTTTAATTTCTGTACACTGACAAGAGTGCTTAGTTTTTATTCGCCACCTCAGCCAGAAGTTGTTTAAACCTACTTATGCTATAGCATGTGTGTTATTTTACAACCAAGCCGTTTATCAAGACATTTATGTGATTTCTATTGCTATTCTTCACTACTCCTCAATTAATGCACTTATAAGTAGCCTACTGTCAACCATATAAATACTGCCTAATGTAGCCTGCGTCATTGCCAACACATGTTAATTAGACTTACCTTTGTTACGTAAAAAAAAAAATGTAAGAAGAAAAAATTTATATAGATTTAAAGGGCACTGAAATAAAATTTTCAAGAAAAAAAGAGTACATAGATTTAAAGGGCACACCACATCTAAAGGTACTAGACGAATATTTGCTCTTTGTAGTTTAATTTCCAGGAGTTTCTGACGGTTAATTTTAATTGGAATAAATGTTGAATATGTGATCATTTAGTATTAGTGATTGGAAATGTTAAAAATCGCTCTTGTAGAATAGCCAACGCCTGCTGCGCTGGAGAGGAGCTGCTGGGGGCGCCAAAGAACGGGAAAGCGCTTCTATCGCTACAGCCTCTTCAACCAAACAGAAAGCTCGTCGTTCTATCACTTAACCTCACCTTCACAAGCCGTCTAGCTCTTCACTCCACTCACTCCAGAGCACACTAGATAAACACCATATACGCATTAGATATTAATTCGCACATGGTTAACTGGCTTTTTGTTCTGAAAGAAATACAGTATTTAAAAATAGGCGAGGTATAGACAAAGACCAAGAGAAAGACTTTCAGAAATTATTGCAGGAATCGTTTTGTAACCCACAGGTGCAAACTGATTATCCTTTGTTACCAAATATAAACTTTTTCGATATTCCAACAAATTCATAATTACGAACATTGTGAATATTTGAACCATTATTAAGGGAACAGTGTGTGTGCGTTTGTTTATGAATTAAACGGAGAATTGATTTTCGTAATAAAAATAAAAAGTTCTCCTTTGCTCCTCTTTAATTTTATATAAAGAATTTCAGATCGTTTTTATAAGTATATCCATGCAGTTAATGGGCGCACAGAGGAAATAATATGCTGAAGAACGCATGTCAAATATGGATATGTAATAAAATACAAAGAAAATGAAAGCATGTTATAAATAAGTGTGATTCTTAACCATTTAATGCACATTAAATAGCGCATTGTTTTGCGCATGGTAACTCATCTGTCGGATTTCTTGCCACTATAACGATACATTCATGTACATTAAAAATACAATAGCTGCTGCAACATATATACTACTAAACAAGATGATAAATAGTGACTTTCAGTATGGATTGCTTATTTAACAGCTGCATATACACAATTTCCTTTTTCGTTTTTTTCTTTTCGTTTTTTAAAGAACACGCGTCCTTAAACTGCATACGTCGATACCCTGGAGTAAAAAATCTTCAGCACCTTTCAGTCCAAAGCATCTGAGTGAAATAATCTACTCAGAAAAAAAGGAATCAGAAGGGAGGTAGAGAGGGGGAGCGAGAGTCTAAGCAGAAGGGAGGAACAATAGAGAATCAAAGTACAATGATATTCCTAAATGAAGAGGGAAATGTTGCCGCACTCATTTTATTAATCAGACTGTCAATTTCACCCCAGAGGCCAAACCCAGGAGCCATCTAAAGCAGACGCAGATCAGCGACGGGACAGCAGCTCCTCTCCTCACTTCTTCCCTCTCCCTCCATCTGGATATGAGGCTTTGAGCGAGCTCAGCCTGACTACATCATTCTTCTGACAGTCCCGCTCCTATTTATTTGCTTATAAACCTGTTAGAATAAATGATCATTCACGAAGCGTCACGCGCACCCTTAACGACGAAACAACGAACCACTTTTTTTGATGAATGACATTTCGGACCGGAGAGGATGCACGGGTCATTTTGAGCAGTCATTCGTTGCCCGCACTGGCATTCGTCTGGTTTTTTCTTTCTTTCGTCTTGCCCATAAAGGTGTTATATTATTTAGTATCAGAGCTGACGGCGGATTAGCTACGCCACAAATTCATCGGAGTACCAGCGGCGCCGGGATTTGGGCTTTTTTTCTGCGCTACTTCATGATGGAGAGGATAAGAAAAGAGATGATTCTGATGGAAAGGGGGCTGCATAGTCCCGTGTCAGGCAAGAGGCTCCCAAACATCTCAGAGTCGAACGGAAACGCGGTGCTCGAGGCCCTCGAAAATTCTCAGCACGCGGGGCGTCTGAGCCCGAGAATCACTTCCGCTTCTCTACACGCTAGCCTTGGCGACGTACCGAGCAAAGGCAAATTCGAAATAGACAGCTTATTCGGAAACCACCACTCTAACGACAACAGTTCATCGGTGGAAATCTCGTCCTCGGAAAACAGGAAGAAATCAAGTCTGTATCCTGAAGTTTCTACCGACTCCGAAATGAATAGCGATGTGGAAGTGGGCTGCCCATCTCATCGCTCCCCAAGCAGTATCAGCCAACACAAGGAAAACAATAATAAAGGTAATGTACAAAGGCCCTTTATTTCGATTAAGTCATGAATGATGAAGGTTTATCATTTCAACATTATCTTAATTATATTTTCTATCCTAGTAATACAAGTGTCCTAAGTGGCCTAAGTGTATAAAAGTATTACAGAACTAAATCGTTGTAAATGTGTTAACTCATTGCCTTAAATCAGATTATTATTATTATTATTATTATTATTATTATTATTATTATATAAACTTGTTACTAAAATAACTTGCTATTAAAAGTTTACTTTAATTTTACTTAATACACGTTTAATAAAACAACAACAAAAGTATGAAAATTTCGCTTATATATTTGAGTTGTTTTTCAAGTGAAGTGTATTACTTAGCCCGTATTTGAATCAGGGATAAATAGCTAGGGGAAAATTCACACTGTTTGAGCTAAAGTACAATGTATGAATGACAACACATTTAGAGCTATTAATGTAGCGAAATGATTATGTTAACATTTGTCCGAGTCTTGTCTATAATCAGTTATCGTGCTTGTTAGGTTTCTCAGACAATAATTCGGGGACCTCGAGCTCGAGTTCTTCGTCTGTCTCCAATCATAACGGAAATTCCATCGGCAGTTCGACGAACTCAAACGCGGATCAGGTGCGGCGATACCGGACTGCTTTTACACGGGAACAAATCGGGAGACTGGAAAAAGAATTTTACAGGGAAAACTACGTTTCAAGACCCAGGAGATGTGAGCTAGCTGCAGCGTTAAACCTACCCGAAACAACTATAAAGGTAAAATTTCGTCTCACTGTTGCTGGTTCAAATAATATCCTAATGCGTTTTAAAATGCATATACATATTATAAATACATGTTTTAATAAGCTATGTATTTTAAAAGTATTTTTTTATAATTTAAGGAAATAATTGTCATTTTTAAAGTAACAGGTTACACGTTTTCATTCAAACAAATTTCTGTTAAAATAGTTTTAAACATGTACCAACACGTGGTCAAGGAATTTGAAATAGAAAAACACGGAATCACAGATATGCTTAACCATTTACCGAGTAAGGATTTAGGTGCAGTTACATGCACAAATATAAATATAAATAAGTGTATGTGTATGTATATGTATGTCAAGTACACACACACATGCATACATACATACACACACACACATATGTGTGTATGTGTATGTATATATATATATATATATATATATATAAATATATATATATATATACATACACACACATATGTGTGTGTGTGTGTGTGTGTATGTATGTATGCATGTGTGTATGTATGTGTGTGTGCGCGCGAGAGAGAGATAGAGAGAGAATACTGTTTCATTTACGCCACTTTGTCTTAGTTTCTTGTCATGCGTTTTTTTACTTTTTGCTGCTCTAATCTCATATTTCACAAACCCTTTTTTCTAGCAAACTTTAATTTAAATATTTTAATAGACCGGTCTCATCTGTCTATCTCTCATTTTTTTCATATACTCTCCAAGCAAATTTACAAGCAAAATAGGAAAATATAAAGGAAGGAAATCGGATTTTAAGCATTAGGGACAGTTCAGAAACGCAGCCTTACTGTGTGTGTTTGTGTGTGTGGGTGTGTGTGTGTGTAGGTGTGGTTTCAGAATCGGCGAATGAAGGACAAGAGGCAGCGCCTGGCCATGTCCTGGCCACATCCTGCCGATCCCAGCTTCTATACTTACATGATGACGCACGCAGCCGCCACCGGAAGTCTGCCGTACCCGTTCCATTCTCACATGCCCCTGCACTACTACCCGCACGTGGGTGTCACGGCCGCGGCCGCTGCGGCTGCGGCCTCAGGGGCTGCATCATCACCATTCGCAACCTCCATCCGGCCCCTTGACACCTTTCGAGCGCTCTCCCATCCGTATTCCCGCCCAGAGCTGCTCTGCAGCTTTCGGCATCCCGGACTGTACCAGTCGCCGGCAGGTCTCAACAGTTCGGCTGCTGCAGCGGCTGCGGCTGCGGCGGCGGCGGTGAGCGCACCTTCGGCTAGTGCGTGCTCGTGTCTCAGTTGCCACAGCGGCGGCGCGCTCAGTTCGCGCAGCGCGGGCTCGGACTTCACATGCACGGCGAGCGCACCCAGGTCCGAAAGCGGATTTCTACCCTATTCAGCTGCTGTGCTGAGCAAAACCGCCGTGCCCTCGCCAGACCAGAGAGAGGAAAGCGCCCTCAATAGATAACTTTTCACTTGAAAATGTAACGAAAGCTACTTTTGATTTTAATCAGCAATGAGTTGTTAGCGCATTCAAAGTACTAAGGACATTTTCCCGAAACATTACAAGCAGTACCCATTATTTAAGATAAAAAAAAAGCCTATAAACAATTATTAAAATCACAACGCCCGGAACTAGCGCCACAGGCAAAAAAGGAAGATTCGGCCTTGCGAAAACTAGGCTATATGTATGATCCAGGTTCCATTGGATGTTTTTTTCCGAATATTTAGTTTTCCCCACCTTTCGTCTTCAAATATTATGACAGCACACACCTCTTTCGTGCTGTAAAGAGAAAAATACGGTGCATGTGCAACTTTTAGTGTCTACTGAGGTACCGGGATGAGGATGATGACAATATCGTTCAGGGACTCCCTTAATTCGATGGAGCTATAGGCGCTGAAACTGTGCACTGCTTTCGCAGTGTCAATTCTGCTGTTAATAATGTGCAGATTATGACGAAAATTGCCAATCATGCACCTTGATGGAGCTCCTTTGAAAGCGAAAATGTAAGGAAGTTCCCTGTTCTGAGACCCGATGTCACATCATAACAACCCGCTGTGGGAAGTCATTAGACGAGGCAGATAAAGGACATTGTGCTTCACACATTGTTATTGGTGCATATTGTACAGTAACAAACGTGGCATTCGTTATCTGAAAAATTAAAAAAAAATCCCCTTCCGCTGAGTCCTATTTCCAGTCTCCTTATTGGAGCTTTAGTCGTCGTGGGTAGAATTTTCTCTCAGCTGTGTTCCGCTGATGCGAGCAGCCTCATTAAATACGAACCGATATTTCCATAATGCTCCCAGCAGAGACTCTTCACTCACGCTGTAACAGGATTATCTGCACAACCCCAAACTTTAGATAAATTGCTCATGTATTTCTGTCTGCATGCACATTTTTGTCACCTAAATAACATTTTGCCCGTTAGACGACCAGATTTTAACAAACACAAAACAGCACTTGTATAGCCAGTTATGGATGGTGAGATATTTTGCCATAACGTGCATAGTCTAGTTCAGATAGAGTTAAACCAAAATGCCGACAGCTATGTGAAAAGAACTTTCAGCGTTGTATTTATTTATTTATTTCAATGAGTTAGACGTCTATTTAATTCAAGTGACTGGCTGAATGTTTGAGTTTGTCTTAGGTGCTCTAACAGTTCTACATACATGTAATGTCGATAACAGAGTTTAAAATAAATATCCAAGACATACAAGACAGAATACAGAAATGCAGGACATATACCAAAATGGTCATTGTATATAAAACATATTACATTGCTGATAAAGTTTCGAATGTTAAAGGGTTTTATACATTAGTAGGGGATGCGAAGGGTTGGTTCTCGCGATAGAAACAGTTAAATTAAATGGGAGTTAAAAATAATCCTGTGTTTTTCCCTTCTCTCCAGGATCGCTGTGATTCATGAATCTTTAAATTACGTTTCTGTATTTTAAATATTACCAGCTGTATGATTTTTCATATTTTCACTTGAGAAATATGTGCAATATATAATGTAAATTATGTTATTTATTGATGGTGTTTGTTCTTGGGGGAATAAATATTTAAAAATCAACTTATTGCCTGTTTAGCATTTTGTTACTAAGAAATGTCTTAGAGAAATCATTGCAACTATCAAACTGTGTAGTTAATAAAGGTTAAAAAAAGGTCGCTTCTCGTATTATAAAGTAGGCAACATGCCTATTCGTCCAATAAACTGGTTAAATAATCCGTCATTTTGTATTCTGTTTTATATTGCTATTTATAATAGATCGTATTTACGTATATCTAATTAGAATAAAACAATTGAAATAAAAAAATCTTGATTCAATTTTCCATCTATGTCTTAAGCTGAAGCTAGTATATAATAAAACCGAACCTTTATTTGCACGGTGCTTTTAAAATCTCTATTTCGATAGAAAACTTGCAGCATTGATAAGCATGATTTTTCTACTACTTTTGTACCTTGACGCATTTTTGTCTTGTATTAATTAAACCGACACCAAAACTGTAGGGAATATGAAGAGTGAGATCACGGGTCATTTCGACCCTATAATTTACCATTACGTTTACATTACCTCTAAATGATACAAGCTGATACTGTCGTTAATTGCAGCTCGGTTAAATATACACCAGAGCACCCCGGGGGATTCTGAGATAAGTTGTTTTTTTTAACGTCCCCATTAAAGAAATAGGATTAGACTCAGCTTTGGATGTGATGTATTGCCGTGGTTCTTCATGCTCTTTACTCCAGCAAGGGTTACAACCCATCCAACAAAGGCATTGAGATAGATGGAGAGCTAAACGGAATAAGACAGAGGGCAGAAAAACACTGGCCACAATAACACGATTAGTTTTGTATCCAGTGTGCAAAGACTAAAAAAGAATTCATCATAAAATGTAAAAAATGTCTGTCACCGTAACCGAATTGCTTTTGACAAGAAGATGTATCTGTGGGTTGTTTAATATATTTTATATTTTCTTTATTTCGGTGCTAATAGGAAACCTAAATTAAATGTCCACTGGCGAGATAGAAATGCAAAGATCGATGATCCTCCCCCTACTGTCCAATCACCCCTATTTAATTGACTGTATTTTCTGGGTAATTGAACTGCTTGTTGTAAATTGAAGATTTTATAGAAACGACGTGAAAACTACATTTACTGACATTCATCGCGTCTTTGACATTGATTATCTGATCAGCGCGTGTCATTCTAACCTCCAATTCTTCATTACACACTGTTTATGAGCTGCTGCAGAACAACTCGCTTGTTCCACAGTGATTGATTGCCTTATTAACGCGTGTTCTTGTAAGTGTGACCGAACTGATTACGATGCATATGTTTAGAATAATGTTTCATTTAGCTGACTGCGAGTAATGCGAGGTGACAGCAGCTGCAAGGAGGACAAAAACCAAAACTACAGGGAGCACGTGGGGCCAAACTCCGTTTTAAGGTAGAATGACTTAAACAGGAAAAATAAAATATAACCTCTTGTTTTTTTGTCTTTTACAGTGGGTAGTCTACATCCTCACACATCCTAATTAAGAAAAACAATTTTCTCAACTTTCCATTTGGCATCAGATTAGAAATTTAGAGATTGAAATTACATGTATTCAAATTTGAACATGAGATACAAGATATGATGTTATAATTGGTCGGTGAAATTTTAAGTGTCCATCTCCTTAGTCCTAAATGTTATGTTTAATCTGCTAAAATGTGGAGTACACACATACACACACACACACACACACACACACACATATATATAGATATATATATATATATATATATTTATATATATATATGTGTGTGTGTGTGTGTGTGTGTGTGTGTGTGTGTGTGTGTGTGTGTGTATGTGTGTGGACGCTTCTGTTCAAAAGTTACTTTGATTAATTTTACCATAGCTCATTAAGACAGAATTAAATGGTTAAATTGACTCATCAGCCCATAATGATGATGTATGGGGTATTAATTCAGACACAAGCTGGGCTATTTGTAAGTTTGCGTGTTTTGCTACATCTAAAAAAATTCTGAATAGGAGGTCATCCCCTCAATCAATAACATAAGCATGTAGAGTTGGTCTCGTAAAACTCGCTTTCATGCATATGCATTAAAACATGTTATCAATTATCATTGAAAACTGGCTTCATCGGCTTTAACGTCATGCCAGGATACCGCGCCAAAGAGTAGTACATTGGCTTGCCTGGCGGACATGGAATTCAGGAGTCAATAATGGTCAGACAAGTCAGATCCATTTTACCAAATTTC
>JAOVVG010000050.1:15283635-15320229 GCA_028566375.1 Leptodoras nelsoni | reverse complement strand
CAGGAAACGTTTTCCACCACCAGCATCACGTAGTGACCTGGCCACTATCCTGCAAGAAGAATAGCTTAAAATCCCTCCGACCACTGTGCAGGACTTATGCAGGACACACTGTGCATATGTCATTCCCAATATGAATTGACGCTGTATTGGCCGCAAAAGGAGGCCCTACACCATACTAATAAATTTTTGTTGTCCAAAACCAGGTGTTTCAGTTTCATTGTCTAACCCCTGTATATGTGAAGGTACCATTGATACAGAAGCTTATACTGGTATATTGGAGAAACATGCCACAAAGAGGATATATTTTCCTTAGAACTCCCTGTCTTTCAGCAGGACATTGCCAGGCCTTATTCTGCATGAGTTACAACAGCATGTTCTTGACTGGTCTTCCTGCAGTCCAGGTCCATCTCTTATTAAATGTTTGGCACATCATGAAGAGGAGAATCAGACAACAGTGACTACAGATTGTTGAGCAGCTCAAATCTTGTATACAGCAAGAATGGGCAAAAAAATCCACTTACTAAACTGCAAAAATCTGTATCTTCAATTCACAAATTATTACAAGTAAAATGAAAAGAAATGGGATGTGACCCAGTTCTTTTATTTATTACATTTTTGAGTGTGTTGCAGGCATCGATTTACACATTTAATTATATGTAACAAATAGAATTATGATTGTCATTGGAATCACTGACAATCTCTGACAAAGAAATACAGCCTAGTCAGTAATGGGTATAAAGGTTTATGCATTCAGAATTCAGCAATTGTTCTCCTTCAAGCAAACTTATGGCTGTGTGTAAGAAGTATGGATATGTATTTTGTACCTTGAAAATAAGCAACAAATGATTGCTCTTGTCAATGTGTCCCAACTTTTTTTTGGAAATGGAGTTTGTATATTGAATCACTTCAATAATTTCAAATAAAAGTTAGGTATTCCATACAGAAGACATGTCTTCTCATTCTTGACTACCAGACTTCCAACTATATTTTTGTAATTATCTGCCAGAGATAATTGATTGACACTTTGCTAACAGCAATGTAAATTTTTTTTTTTCTTAATGCAGGAAGAGAATTAGTAGTAGTTGAGGGTAAACCAATCCAAGCAAGATCATTTTTGTAAGGAATTGCTAGTGAAAAGCAATTTGATACGAAAGAGTCACCACAGCGATTCCATATGCTTGTAAATTAATAAGCAGCAGGGTATGGGGACTTTGCCAAGTCTAGTAGAAATGACCAGTCATCTCGCTATGATCGCGCTTCATGTTAAATTATATTAATTAGAGATGAGGATCACAGCAGGTTTGCAGTTATCTATAGGGAAGACTATTTCTGAGTCATTATTAAAATCTGTCACTGCTATCCATTTATCATGACCACCTGCCTACTGCAGATGACTGCAGGTCTATCTGTAAACTGATTCATGGTCTGAAAGACCTGCATGTGTATTATTGGTGGTTTTGTTAGGAACTGTGTCTGTGTGTGTTTACAGGAATGCATCCTCCTGGCCCACCCCTGGCACGGCCTGTCCTTCCTCGAGATAGAGGAGCTTTGGACAAGGTTATTGAGTACCTAGTAGGTGATGGGCCTCAGAATAGGTAAACATCCTGAATCTTAAAGCTTTTCCTATAGACATCTAAGCCAGCCAAATAGGCAACAGAGTGTAAAACCGTAACGAGCAAATAATTATTTTAGGCCAATCCTAACACCTAGTACAAAGTGATGCCTTGCATGGATTCAAAACCACAAGATCGGTGGTTTTGTATATGTTTTTTAGCTAGCTTATACAGATGATGTTTGTGCAAGATATCTCACTAGCCTGGCACTACCAGTGAATCCATGGCAATCAGTAAACTGAAGATCAGCACTCCCATGATCGACCAGGCTAAAGTGATTTGCATGATCGTCACTGTCTTATTAGTTTCTTGTGGATTAGGTGAATAAACATTTTTTGATCATCTTTAAATGCTTTTCCCCTTTAAATGATTTGTAATTTTCTTGCCATCAGTGGAAGTTGGATAAGCAGTTACTTTGCATATATGATCATTAAAATAAATCTTTCATATCATACTCTATTAAACTAATCTAGATTTTTAGTGGTTTAGATTTTGGGCTAATTTGCTTTTTGTCAATACGTCATGCATGCAGAATTGAGCAACTGTTATCCTCCTCCAAGCAAACGTATGGCTTTGTATAAGACGTATGGATGGGTAATTTGTACCTCGAAAATAAGCAGCAATCGACTGCTCTTGTAATGGATGAAGTATGTGTTGGCTTTCACTCTCCAAGTTTATGGTTGCACAGTGGACAAGCGTGTTACCAGTAGACCTGTTTAATTTCACATTTTTATATTCTTTTACAGATATGCCCTAATATGCCAGCAGTGTCTATCTCATAACGGCATGGCATTAAAGGAAGAATTTGAATACATTGGTAAGATGGAGGAACATTAAACAATTTGTCAGTCTTCATCAAACATGGTTTCTTTATTCCTCTCTGACACTCTGGCAGCTCAGTATATCATGGACCTCATAAAACGCTGGACCTTTTCTAGCATTTTGAATTTAGCAGTTAAATATAGTGACAGATTAAATATGCAAACAAGTGTAGACTGCTTATACTTCTTTTGCCATGTGTGTCTCCATAAGCGCGTTCTTTATTTTCATAATATATCATTGTGACCATGGATAATTTGGATAAGCAGTGTTTTATGGCCACTGTTTCAGCATTCAGATGTGCTTACTGCTACTTCCTGAATCCTGCCCGGAAGACGCGCCCCCAGGCTCCCCATCTCCCTGAATTTGGTGAAGGCAAGACAAGCCTAGGACCATCTGCTGTTGCCTTGGAGACAGACCAAGGTGCATCCACATCTTCCCCAGGTACCTGCTGTGTGGTCACAGCATCAAATGCTCTGCCTACATCTGTACAACATTACTATGCTTTTCTAATCTCAATCTTTAGTATCTTAAAGGTTGCATCCTAATCAGCTGTCTGCACTTCTGTGTACATGTCTGTGCATCAGGATCTAGCAGAAAAACACCTTTTTGAAGTCACTGGATTAAAAAAGTGCATCACATCATGTTCTTAATAGTTATTTAAGAGGTTTATTAGAAATGGATACATGGCAGGTTAATGGGATTTCCTTGCAGGTATAATGGCAGACTACAGGAAAAAGGTTTGTGGTTGATTGTCTGCCGTGTCCGTGAGCATGGCTCATGTGAAAGACTACCTGCTTGGTAACCTTGTTACAAATTCGAGTATAGCAGTATCTATGGTAGCATTGCATTGATTGCTTCCTAGCTTAAAATATTGATTGATTGAATGAGGCCCATTCTTGGATAAGATCAGATCGTTGCTAGTTCCACCTGCTGGCCCCTTGTGCAAGGCCCCTTTAGTTGCTCAACTATATAAAAGAAATTAGATAAATGTCAGTTGCTCTGGATAAGAGTCTCTTCCAAATGCCTGAATTGCAGTGAAAATTTTATCTTTTTTGTATATTTGAAATAAATAAGCAATTTGAACTTGACAGAGTAGTCCATGTAAAAATGCATTAATGTATCGTAAATACGATTAGCAGCCAGTCAGTTGAGTTTTGCATTAGTAGTTGTTCTCCTACATGAATTTGAACACTTAGGAGCAGGTGACAAATTTTGTTTAGAATTTATTAGATTTTCACGAATACCCAATTTTAATTTTTTGCTTAAATGGTCCTACTAGCACATAAATCAACAAAAGTTTGTATCCAGCAAATAATAAATGAGGCCCAGTGTTTTCATGACTTTTTAAAAGGAATCAAATTTTAGACAGTTTCCTCCATTTCTCCCCAATTGGGTCACTTGCCAGTTCTAACCCACCAGCCGGCTTCCCATTTCATACGACAACTACCAACCAGGGATGGTGAAGGCTAACAACTGAATCCAGCCAGCCGCATCTATTCAAACTGCTGTATCTCAGTGCAGTTTTATACACACTGAGGAAAGCACCATCTGCCCTCTTCTGCGTATGAGCCCACAGACACTCTTGTTTGGATAATCTTGCCTCCATAAACTTCTTCTAGTAAGAAATGAGAATCTTTTATTTAGTTTCCTAATCTTAATCTGCATCATTTGTCATGTTTTTTTTATCAGAGGATAAATCTGAGTCCTTCGTCCCTGAGGGGAAGGAGAAGTCAAGTGAGCATCAGGCGGAAAGCCAAACCGAGAAACCAGGACCTCTAGAACCAGCCACCACTGTCTCAGACCTCGCTGACAAATTGGACAATGAACAAGATGTATCTGCTATGGAGGTGGAATAAAGAATATCTACAACCAGTCCCTCTGGAAAGGTGTGCATTATGTAACGCATGTGTAATGTGTTTGGGAGTTCTTACAAAGTTTGTATCTTGGGTATACCCTTCATATTAGTTTCTTTTTCTTAACTGTAATAGTCTGGAGGTGATTAGGTTGAATGAAAGTAATGCCATTAAGTAAGTCATATCCTGTTTGTGTTTAAACATATAGTTTTATTTTATGTTGATGTAGGCTCAAGTCTGCAACATTTGCCTGTATAAATGTCTTTTAGTTTAGAATGCATTTCCATCTGTCCTGAATTCACAGAGCAGTTCATCTCCCTAATGAGAATAACTCCTCAATAATAGTCCTTTATTTCAGAAGGAAAAATTCACAAGTACTGTTTATGACTGATGTATTTAACTTGTTTTTCCAGCACGTACAATAACGCAAAAAGGCCTCCTCTTTTGATAAATGTTTATTTATAGATGTTTACATGTTTGTAAAGGTATTCAGTAGGTTTATAGTTTTCTGTGTACCTACAGTGTGATGGAATTCAAGTTTACACAGATTAAGCTAGTCATTAAAACAATCCACAGCTATTTATTTAGTAATAGAGTATGAATGTAGAGCAGTATTGTATACATGTCTGTGCCTTCTATTTAAGATTTCTGTAAAGAATATATAGGAATTATTTAATTACTACTTATGGATATTTTTGTCCTGCCTTTTCAAAAATAAAAATATTTTTAAAATATGCTTATTTTTACATACTTTCATTTCTATTCCCCTTTTATATCTCACTATTGTGTACTTTAGGTTCATTATTGTTTGCACTAGGGGGAATGTTAGGCTTAGTAAAAGATGTGTGGTTTGTTGTGAGAGATTAGGGGTCAGTCATTCTGCCCAGCTGAATAGTTAACTGAACCTGCATTTCTAGAAAGGAAAAAGCATGTGTCCTCTAAAGAAATTGGTTGTTAGGGCTGTTAGTGGGCTGCTTTATTGCTTACTCCCCTTCCTGTCTGTGTTCTAGCTATCTTGATATGGAAGGACATTGAAAGGAATCCGTTAAAACACAGTCCATTTTCATTAGCTGCTCTATTTTGGCTTGTGATCATTTTATTTTATCTCATTGATCATTTCAGACAGTGTTAGATAATGGGACTGACACCCAAGCCCAACCCAGCTTGATTGCTTGACCCTCTTCATTTGCAACAAGAGAACTATCTCTACCAATATTGCCCCTGCTGACAAACACACACTCTTCTGTTTCTCACTCACACACTGGCTCTCAGGTCATCCTCCCACATTTGTCTTTGGGTTTTGATAATGCATGTTTACAGAGACATGACCCCCTGAGTGTGGCAATGCATCATTGTCAGCAGGACAGTAGCACCTGATTCCAGCGCGCTCCATCTCAGCTTGACCCCTGACAGTGGCACAAGCACTGGAGGGGGGAAAAACAGCCTGTCAATAGGACATTTGAACATTCACCAGCAAGTATGATGTAGATCAAATGTTTGTGAATCATCACTGTTGAGGACTTTTTGGTTTCATATCAGAATGAAACACCTCACTACACATACCTTCGTTCTACACAATGACAATGATTTTATTTAACATTTTGGTATTGCGTTGTCAGTAAAATCTTTTTTTGTGTTTTGAATTCCCATTAATGTGTTACTGAATGTAGTTTACAGAATGGAGAATGTAGTTTTTCATACTGGCAATAGATTCATTTTTTTGTAGAAGATTTCTGTCAGGAGTAGATGGAGTAATTACACACACATCTAGTGTTATGCCCTTTTCTTTTGAGATCTGTATACGGATTCTATGTAGTACTGCTACCTCATTTCTCTTTTCCTTTATCTTATTTTCCTTTTTGGATATACTTTGTTTTTCCAGTTAAGAAAAAAAAATCTCTTTCAAAACTCAAAGAGGTATCAAATGAGGGACAAGATATATTGCTTTCTTGCATTTCTATACTCATCTCAAAAGCTTTGTCCAGTCTTTGAACAATAAGTGTAACTATTGTGTATTTGTGCAATAGAAAGATGATATGGCTAGAGCTATTATTTTGTCATTGTCTGTGGTCACTCTGCCTTTTTTTATATGAAGATGTTTTTCTACTGGCTACATACAGCCTAGTGGCAGCTATCATAAATGTTATCAGACATGGCTACTGAGATATATGTGGAGTGTAAGAGGGGAAAAAAACACCTAAGTGAATACATCACTTTTGGCCTTCCGAGGCCCTGTTTGTCCATTCAGCAGAGTGATCCCATCAGCGATGTGCTATCACATAGCCACTAATTGATTTTCAAGGATGACGAACGATGCAGTGGTCAGTGAAGCTGAGGTAATTCAGTCACGAATGGGAGAATACAGCAGGGCTTGTCTATGGTCCCAAGCTCTCTGAAATGTCTATTTCTTACATGTACGATCTGTTCCGTTTGACTCAAATTTATACTGATCTTTTATTTATACCTTGAAAGAATGGCAAATAAGAAACATAAGTGTTCTTGATATTGTGTTTTGTCATATCTACCAGCCAAAGATTGAAATCCTGAGAAACAATTTTCTGTCAAAATGAAAGAGCGTGGCCTTGTGAACCCTTGAGGAAAATAACAGCTATGGTCCAGACAGAATATGAAACACTGAGGCAGAGAATAAGTAAAACAGACAAGAGCAGCCTCCATGTCACTTTTCCATTTGCTGCTTTTGAAAGAGAACATTTCAAACTTTACCCTGTGTTAAAAAAAACCCAAGACCTTGTCGTTATCTTTATTTATGTCCTGAAATGTAAAGCGAGTCTATCCGGAAGACTGCAGACTTACTTTGTGTTGCTCTTCTCAGCTCCAGACTTCTTCATGTACATCTGTGGGTTTATTATTTTAACATTGCCTATCAGCAGAGCATGTGCTGTTTCCTTGAGGAGGATATAAGAGAATAATATAAAATAATGAGATGAGTGTCACAAAAGCAATTAACATTCCCTGAATATTAGGGTTCACCATTGGATGATGACAACTGCATCATTATCAAAGCCATTGCAGTGCAATAGTGGCCCTGGGAGGCATTAAAATCAAATTAGAGAGTTATACAGGCATATGCCGCTGCTATGGCCTAAATGAGGAGACACTCTTCAAGTAGTTGATATCTAGCGATTAGTTCTTGGCTCTGTGGTCTTTAAATGCCACAAGACAAAGTTGAGTGCCATGAATTCATTTTGCGAAAAGGTCATGAGGTGCCAAAAATATGTTGATTTGAATGGATTTACCGTTTAAACCACAAACCACATTTAGGCAAGCTGATTCCCATCTCTCGCTGCTCACTGGGGCCTGCCATAAATCGTTAAACAGGAACAATAAGCTTCTCTGGAGCAGAAAACCCATTCAACATGATGCTTTAGCTCAGATTGAAATTTGCTCTTCAAATATATTTAGAAGCATCATAACGTTTAGAAATGTCAGCACCTTATCACCCACAATGTTTATAAACACTTGCTAAATTCACCTCCAAAAGGGCACCCATCTTGGCAGGAACTGTGAGTCTTATTATCCCTCCTCACTTTGGAGTTATTGAATAGGACACTCATTTTCCAGCAAACTGTTTTGATATTGAAGGATCATGGATCTTCATGGATGAACAAAGATATACAATAAAGTTGACTTCTCTATGTTAATGGTACTGGGAAGTAAAGCTTCCATTTCAATCGTTCTGTATTTACATGCTGGGTTTATCTTTATTGCTGTTCTTTTTTTGGCCCAAGTGTCATGACGTCATATGTGTCATATGTCAGAGCTTGGACTTTGGCCATCATTATTCTTACTTCCGCATTTGAAATTGTTCCCTAACTCAGTACACTAGACAAACCTAGATTAGTTTCTGGTTATTTTAGGTTGTTTGTTAGACTTAGGAGAAAATATAATATGCTTAGAAATATTCTTCACGAGAGTCTTCATGAGAACTTTAATAACAGAATGCATCCCTTGATCTACTATATTTTGGATGCACACAAAACCTCTTTTTGTATGAATAATTATTTACCCAGTCCTACCCAATGTACCCAAAGTATTTTATATGGCATGTTTGCCTTAACTTCTTTGTACACAAATTGCTATCTTTGTAGTTATATAATATACTATCTACTTTTGAGAATTGACATGCACCTGTTAACCTTCTACACATAACACATGATTTTATTCTACATTCATACTGTAATTTGAATAATTGTTTGACTCAATCAAATTAGATTCAGATCAGATTTACCTAGCAAAATGGATTATAGCTTTGCTATAATGCAACAGTGAAAATCTGATGGCATCAGAAATAGCTGATTGTTTATTTTGACTCATTTTGGGTTAAATAGTCCAAGTCTACCTAAAGTAATATACTGTCCATATATGTACACTGTTCACATGCTGTAACCTGCAACTGATAGTGGTGTTGGCATGAGCTTAGAATATCTTGTAGATATCATATGAAGCATCCTGAATGCTTCGGCCCCATTTTATGGCTTCATCTATTACCACTCTGTCATTGTTAATTGTCTTCTTTTTACCTCCGCAGGATTCTCCAAATTGGCCCTATCGAATGTGACAGGAGGAAGAGCATTAAGCATCTGACAAGATGATATCTAAGTTCAATTTCCTCCCCTGCGCTGATATATACCTGCAGCACATCATTTTCCTTTCTGTCATAAAGAGCGCAATAAATCAGCGGTGCTTATGGAGGCATGGCAGAAAACAGGGCCTCTGGATTTGTGTCCCCAGCTCTGGCTATTACAGAGCTGTACTGCTCCTTCAAACAAAAATCATCAAACTTAATGCTGCTGAGATTATGGAGATTAAGAGAAGGAGAGCAGCCAAGATTGGTAAAATGCAAGCAATCTGTGTTTCAACTCAATAAGAACACAGCTTTTTCTTCCTCCCCTAGTTGACACCATTATCCATCTGTTTGGCTGAAATTGCTGCATCATGGTATAAACCTGAGATACAAGTGACACATCCTCTAAAATAAAAGGGAACATTAACTGCTCTATCTTCCTGAGGCCCTGGGAGTCGCTAGATATAAGCTCACTCAAGTGTGGTGGCAGTTATTCTGTGTTTTACTAGACTGCAGACAATTATGCTTTGCTCCGCTCCCTCTGAAGACAAACTGCCAGGGCCTCAGCTGAAATGATTTCAAATAGATTTTCCAAAATGTCTGTAGCTTGATTGCTTCCATATATTATTTCTCTTAAATGGACAGAAAGAGTTTGCAAAAGGCAAGTGTATCTACAAATCAATCATGACACCGCTAGGAAAAAAAAAAGAAAGTATCAAATTATCAGATCACACTCTGTGTGTGTGTGTGTGTGTGTGTGTGTGTGTGTGTGTGTGTGTGTGTTTCAGTGTTTTAAGCTCTTTGTGAAAACCAAAATGACTAAAAATCCTCATAATGATAGGATAATGTCAAATGTTCTTACTGTCATCCAGTGTACACAAAACAAATCTTTTTACATAGATTCAGCTTTTAAAAAAAAAGTAAAAGCATTTAAATATCTTCTTTTAGTTACTGAGCTTAGGTTTAGGCATTTATTAGTTACAATTGTAATTAAGTCATCTCATAATATTAGTTCTTTTAATAATCGTTGGTGAAATAGTGAAATGTATATTAACTGTATGCTTAGTAATATGAAGCTATATTTTGGCATGTAGTCACTGTACAACTTAAATACATGGCATCTTTGTAGTATTTAGTGATGATTGGTGACAAAGTTCACAGTAAGATGCATGAAAGTGCATCTTTCCTAGTTCATGACACTCTTCTATACCATATCAAATGCTGATTCAGTCTTATTAAAATATTCAGTATTAATTCCCCATTGTACTCTTAGTAGCTTTACATTTACATGCATTCAAAAACTTGTTTCTTGTAAGTTCTATGCTATGCAATATAAAAACTTTCTATTGTTTATCTAGGCAAGGCTATGAAGTGAATAACAAGTGTACTACTCTGTATTCTTACCATCTATTGGTTCATATATCAACAACAAAAATAGTCCAGGCTGTTGCCCTCAGTCGAGAGTATGGCACAAACAGTGGTGTGAGTAAGGGTCTGCTTTTCAGTCACACGTACGCACACCCATGCAGGCAAACGGTGATGGTAGTGAATACCAAAGCTGGCAATAGCTCCCTATTCCAACCAGAGAGATGTGATTACAGCACGGAGCTGCGATTCAGCATTATGGTCATACACATTTATTACGTTGACTCTGGGTATCTAATACAACCATGCATAGCTTCATCCATCTCTGTTTCGTGCAGGAGATGAGATAAGCATATGAAAAGAAAAAAAAAGTGTCACAATTGTGCATAAATTGTGCTGAATTGTAACAATGGCTAAATTAAAGAATTGCTTGACTGGTTTTCATTGCCTAAATATAATATAATATAATATTATATTTAGGCAATGAAAAATATATTATATAAATACAAACCCCATTTCCAGAAAAGTTTTGTTACAATGCAATAAAAACTGAAATCTGTAATTTGTTAATTCATTTGAAGCTTTATTTAAAAGACAAAAGGAAAAAGAAAAGATTTCCAATGTTTTCAATGAGGAACTTAATTATATTTGTTAAATATACATACATTTAGAAACTGATGCTTGCAACACAGAGGCATGTTTTCCACTGGCTAACATCACCTTCTCTTTTAATTATACTTTTTAATCTTTTGGCAATTGAAGATACTAAGTGTTGCAGTTTTTCACATGGAATTTTTACACATTCTTGCTGACTTCAGCTGCTCAAAAGTCCATGGTCACTGTTGTCTCATGATGCCATACATTTTCAATAGGAAACAGATCTGGACTACAGGCAGGTCAGTCAAGCACACACACTCTATATCTACAAAGCCATGCTGTTGTAACTCAAGCAGAATAAAGTCTGGCATTGTCTTGCTGAAATAGACTTGGAGTTTCTTTGGAAAATATGTCCTCTTGACGGCAGCATGTGTCTCTCCACAATACCCATATAATCCTTTGCATCAATGGTACCTTCATATATAGGCAGATCACCTATGCCATGGGCACTGATGCAACTTCATGACATCACAGATTGCAGGTATTGCAAATAATATATAATGTATAAATAATATATATGGCTTCCTCTTTGCCTCTTTGTTTCAGGTTATGTTTCTTGATGCAGCGGCAGACTGTGTAACTGACAATGACTTTCCAAAGTATTCCTAAGCCCATGTGACTATGTCCATCACAGTAGCATGACTGTAGGTTTCTCAAACATTACCGCCTGAGGGCTGAATGGTCACATAAATTCAGCAGAGGTTTCTGTAACAAGATTTCCCCTGACTCCCTGAATCTTCATGATATTATGAACTGCAAATGGCTAAAGACCTAAATTCTTTTCAATCTTGCACTGAGAAACATTGTATTTGAACAGACTGACAAGAAGGTTTGGCACAAAGTGATGAACCACAACCCACCCTTTCTTGCAGAAACTAAGCCTTTGGTGGATGCTCCTTTTATACTCAATCTTGATGATTTCACCTGCTACCAGTTAAACTGCTAATTATGGAACTTTCCAATGTTACTTGTAACTTTTTCAGTCATATTTTGCCTCTGTCCCACTGTTTTTTGAGCCATCAATTTCTAAATTTGTTTATATTTAACACATAGAATTTAGTTTCTAATTGAAAACACTGAAAGCCTTTTCTTTGTCCTTCGTTTGTTAAATAAATGTTCAGATGAATTAACAAATTACAGATTTCGGGTTTTATTGTAATGTTTTATGCCCCTTGATCATATGTTTGTCTTCCTACGTGTTACTCTCATTAAACCATTTTGAATTTGTGTAGTAAACAAATTATGCAATTATCTTTATTAATTTGACAAGCACTTAATTCTGGCAGGAGGTTAATACAAGATGAAGAAACAACACTGACAGTTAAGAGTGGAACGAGGGCTGTAGCTGTTGCTGAAAAGAGCAAGTATCTGTCTCGAAAATCTCTGTATTGATCTCACTCCTCAATTAAATCTCCAATCTACATATTCGCTTTAATATTCTGGGTATATACGTATTCTGTGAAATCTAGGAACACATCCAGGGAAGTAACCCTCAGAGTTTTCTGCACACATAAGCATGTATTATATCATTTGTAGTCATGAGAGGCTCTTTCAGGCATTAAAAAAAAACACTTAAACAGTTGCATCAGGTTGCTACATTGCATACAAGTGTTTTATCATTGAGGTGTATTTTATTCTACATAGTGTACTATTGGTCCCAGAAAAAAAAACAGAACAACTTTAAATAAGGAAAATATATAAGCCATTATATTTTTGAGTCATTCTTCTATTTTTTTAGATGACAAACCAATACAAAAATTGTTGTTGTGTCTGAAAGCAGGCTCTACGTCATCATTATTGCTACACTGGGCATGGGCTGCCGCTCTGGGTGGAAAGGGAGCTGATGATGTGAGACCACACTACAGCTGCAGAATGTTGTGCTCATTTCACCCCTTATACGATCTGTTATCCACAAGGCCAACGCTCGGGTAACCCACATTCAGTAAAACATCTCAGCGCTGTTTGTCCCATCCTTGACTCCAATGTGGTAGATTGCAGCTCTTTTGGGTCTTTCCATTTAACATTAAGAAATATATGTAACTGGTTGTGCAGTTGCTACAATGTGAGCATATGCCACTCAGTACCACAATAATTCTTCAGCGGGCACAAGCTAAATGCTCTAGTTGGGGAGGACATAAACCTTCACAACATAATAATGGTGGAGAATATTCGCCAGGTAGTCCTTTCTTATGCTGGCAAATTCTCCATGGCTGGCTATAATTAATAGCTTTCCAGTCTACAAGGCCATAATGCTCATCAGTTATTAATTAGAAATTCATTTTACTGAATAAATAACACTGATGATTGATGATGAAACTTGTAATTGGGCTCTGAGAGCAATTCTCTGGGGGAAAGCATCTTAGAGAAAGAAAACCACTGTTACAGGAGCAACACAGTCGAATAAGGAATTGCTCTGTTATGCTTGCAGAGGGTAGACCTCAGATAAGTAACATGGTTTGATCAAAGATTTATCAAAGTTCTGTTGTTCCACTTACAGTGAAATGCAGTTAAGCATTACTCAATTAAGGCACTCGAAAGTGCATTACCATGATGAAAAGATTTTTTTTGATACTTCAAATTTACTTTAAAGTACCAATCAAGTGGTAATTTCACTAAACCTGAAAGAAGAAAACATTCTTATATATTTATGTTGGGGATTAATAAGCCTGAATTGAACACAATGTATATAATAATACACACCTGAAATAACTTACATTCATAGCTTGTCTATAATGCAAGGTAAATTGGTTTTTTTGGAGTTTTTGGCTCTCTTTTATCCTTCACTCTCTGATCAGTGTTTTCAAACTGTTTACTCATAAAAATTACGCATGTCTGGGTCAAACGGGGTCAAATTAGAGAGCTAGAGAGCTTTTCAAATACTTACTGTGGCACAAATTTACATATATGCTATGTAATAAGTGGAAAAACACTTTTGAAGATGTTTTTTCTTTTTTTAAAATATGTAAGATTGATTTTTTTTAATTAGGGCTATAATACATATGCACCTGACTGCCATAATGAGATGAAAGACAGCCTATTGACAATAAATGCAGTCTGTTGCCAGGTCTATTGTTTGGACTGTGATCCTTAAACATCTTCACTTGCAATGGCTTTTATTGACAACATCACTCCTCATCAGTGATGGGTTACTTTAGACACCATATATGTGACTCAAGGACAGTAAGATATAGACCTGTAAGGCTCCTGAATGAACCTGTGGCATCATATTTCTCACCAGTGGAAAGGTGCACGGTAGGTGAATAAAAACGCTAAAGTGAAATTGTGCTGTTAGGGTCTTCTGACTCAGTAATGGGACTTTGAAGAATACCTGTGTAATTTACTGCGAAAGCCACTGGATATTTTGAATAAACCTTTGTGAAGAGGCATATAATCTTAATGTTGCTGGCTAATTCCAGGACATGAATAAGGCTACTCTGAAGGTGATTTTATTTTCATGGGTTTCACATCAATAATTGTAACAAAGGCTGAGGTGACAATGATAGCATCTTGGTACTGTATAGTTAATCGCAGAAACTGCATGGTTGCTAAGCTACTGACTCTCCTGGGGCCGTGCACTATACGCACAGTCTTCTTAAATGACGGAGGGGAACTGTGAAAATTCCAGCCTTCTGTGGCTCACTATTGATTTTACACAGAAGATCCAAGCACTCATGATAGGCTTTTGATATATTTTCCTGCTGTAGTGGGTCTCTTGGAACTTTGCAAGAAAAATATCTGTCAATATGCTCCTATTATGATCTCTTGATCTGTGGCCATAAAAACCTTAAGCGGTGGCCCTTATTGTGAAATAATGGGTTAGACTATTCAATATCAAGTGCTGTTGCAATTTAGAATTTTTCAAAGTATTGTTTTGTCAGAAACCAGAATAACCCTCTGTGGCCTTTTCTCACAATGCTCAGGGCCTAATTAGTTTGATTGACTTGCAGGAGAGAGGGATCAGCTGTGACATCACAAGCTTCAGTAATAAATACCGGCTGATGGGCCAGTCTCATCCTGGCGGCCATCACCACCTCCTTCACCTGTCACACTCAGCCGCCTGCATCACCCCCCTACAGACTGGTGCATAGCACTCGCTGCCCTATTAGCAATTTATAATGGTGATCAAGAAGTAGTCAGCAGCGAATCAAGACTACTGTCTCCCCTCTGTGCTAATTGGGCTGTGTTCTTTTCTGATAAATGGCTTGTGACTAGCGTGAGGTCCCTTGGATTTTACAGCTTCTAATGGCCCACACTAACTAGATTTACTAACAGATACTGGGTCAAGGAATGGAGACGGGGTGCAAAAAATGTTAATTAATATCAATAATAGCCAATTATTAGTTTGACAGAAGGATCCAAGCTAAGTGTGTGCTCTAATGACTCTGAGCTAAGTTGAAGGGAAACACTGGCAAATTAGCATAACAGTGTATGCACACTGCATGGAGGTGCCTAGCAAACATCTGCTATGTTAGAAATTCAAATACGCTCCCTGTTAGCAGTGTTGGATGTATTCGCATAATCAGCCATTCTTTGTCGGCCATTTTGACGGCACTAACAATGCCCTGGTGACTGGTTGGTGCCGCCCCTCTGGGCCTTCCAATCAAGAGTGGCCTCATGCAGACCCCGGCCGTAACCGTAACAACAGCTGAGTTAAAGAGCACTTCAGGGACCGGCTTTGTGTCACAGGCACTAATCCTCTTCTACCATTACGCCACCTTTTATTAGGAATAACATTTAAGCAGACGGGCTTTAATCAAAATTAAACATGCTCTTGGAGGATGAAAAGAAGTGTAAATGACATATTAATTTTCTCCTTTTGGTTCAGTATGCTTCTTTGCTGAACAAACAGTTTTGCTTTATTTTGTGCAATTAATCATATGAGGTGGATTATATTGTATTATTCAATAATTTCTGCATCAATAATGGACAGATACCATGGTCAAATATACAAAAGTTAATTTATTCAGTAACACTGGAATTGGATATTTAACTGGTACTTCAGCAGGCCACAGAGGAATAAACACAGAATGTAAAATTTCCCCTATACTGTCCGATATATTCCAGCCTTAGACAGGCGCTCTCAAATTAACGTTGTAGTCACTAACTTAAATAATGTACTTTTTTAAAAGTGTCTAGTTAATCTATTGTAGTGTGGCAGCAGTGTGACCGTATTGACCAAATTGGACCATATGACAAGCGGTGTACATGTCAGAGCCTAGGAAGAGTAGTGGGTCCCAGAGGACTGGCTTTTGAGGGCCAAAGGCTTGGCCCAGCTGTAGGAAACCTGCTCTACCACAATATCACACACAGCTGCACTCAGTGGAAAAGGGTGGTAGGCCAAAGGATGAGCCTGATATACTGCACACAGCATCTTCTATTTGAATGGAGGTCAAACTGAAATCATTGTATTTTATCTCACCATGGTGTTTAAAAAGTCATCAAAGAAATAAAGTTAATGCAATTCCTGACATATATTTTCAGTGTGAAGAAATGCACAGACATTGAAACGCAGAAAGAGATTTTCATTTCGCAAAGTTTTCACTTCACCCTTATTGTGTTCTCTCTAAACCAATAAAATTCTCTATTTTACAGCCCAGTGTTCCATATGAAGTGGCTGTAGTCTTACTTCCCATTTATTTGTCTGGTGCAAGAAAATAGGAGATATATACTGTGTATACACTGCCCTGTGTTTGTAATTTGGGACAGAGAATGTTTACTTAAGGAAATATTGCAGTACTTTTAAATAGCTTTTCTATTTTTATTTATTATGGTAGGGAATTTAACCTGGTATGAAAAAATACCTAGCTAGGTAGGCACACACTCTTTCTTTACAAACTTCTGTACTAAGGAAAGAAATGAACCATTTTGTTATGAATGTGAACCAGTTTTGGAATATTTTGGATGACTTGAATATTAGATCTCCAGAATCATACACTTTTTTCATTTATTTCATATAACAATGAACTAAAATAACATAGTACAAAACAAACCAACAGTGCTTTATGAGTATTTTAGTATCTTAGTCTTTTAGTGCCAATAAATAAGCCTGATTTATGTTTTGTTTTAATACATTAAGCTACTATTAAATAGACCTGAGATTATTATCCATAGCTGAAAATAGGGTGTCTTACACTAGCTGGTATGTCCATAGCAATACCTGTCCAGTGCAGCTATTTCATTTAATATGCATCTAATATTAAAATGACACAAGCGTTCATTCCTCTTGTTCCCTTCCCCCTTCTTTGTCTTCTCTGTGAACATGGCTTGCCATTTAGCCTGTGTAATTACTCTCTGAGAAGAACAGACCTAAAGCAGGCTGAATGTCCTTTTGCTGTAGCAGAGCACGAGGTCATGCTGCATGTCTGAGATCTCAGCCTGTATTATCAGATCACTATCATCTTCTGCCTGTAACAGTGTGTTCAGCTGGCATGGAGACTTACGTGTGTGCGTGTGTGTGACCTTCTCGTGAACACTCTCTGCATGTAGTATGCGGAGGTGGTGTGTCATGTCTGAGCAGGGCAACGAGGTCCCTGTGCTTTGTGGTTGGAGTGTCCTGAACTGAGCTCGGCTCAGCAGGGGAGAGCTGCTCCACCAAATGGACATGCAGCACTTCCCCTTGAGGGCAAATCTGACAATGCATATCTGCATATCCACCAGCGTGTTTTATGCAGCATGAAACCCTGTGACATGAAGGGGGCTTACGAAAGATTCTACCTATGCTGTGCTTCAAATGGTGCTGAAGTGATTGACAGGAATGGCAGAGAATAGAGAATGCTGTGGGCTACTGTTATGAACAGTATGTGTAGACCAAAGCCTAATTTTATAGTTATTTATTTGTTACTGTTGAAATCTGTCTATATTATTTCTTAACAAAATGTCCTTAATATAATAAGATATTTCCCAAAAATATTAAAATTTTTTATAACATTGTACTTTTTTGTCTCTGTATTCAATCAGTTCAACCACACAAACAGGCTAATAACTACAAAACACAATAATAAACATTATATTATATTTCTAATGGAAGATTGTCATTTCAACCATTGCCATTTAATTTTTTTTTTATTTACAGACTTCCTGGCTACAGACCCCTGAGAGTACCTGGACCTCATTTTGACAGCCAGCCACGGGTCTACATAAACTCTCAACTAGTATCTTAAATTCACAGTCTTAAAGGTATACCTCTTTACACAAACTGTATAATGCCATGATAATAAACCAGTATCATAGCTAAACCCATTAAAGATATAAGCAAATGAATGGTTAGCTGTTGAGTTCTTTAGTGTGCTAATGTAAAACTCAAAAAAGCAGGATAGGATCTGCATAAACAGATAAGTAGTTATAGGCCAAAAGTTGCTATACAACTTATCTACCACTAAGTATCTACCACTTTATTTAGTTTCGTTTGCTAGGTATTTGAAATGGCCGGCTGTTTTTCAGATGATCTTATACTATATTAGTCTTGTGAAAATATATCCAAATGGCATAAAATCAGCAGGTCCTTATCAGTGGTGCTTTGAGATCAAGTTGTGAAGTGAATTATAGAAGCATACTATTATATAAGCTTAAAAGATACATTACATAACATTATAAACTGTTCTGTTATTCAAACTCTCAAGCATATATTTTTAAGTAACATTTTGAACAAAAATCAATACTCATGTAAAGTTTATTACTATTTGTTAAAAGGTTTATTTATCACCATGCATTAGTGCATGGTACACATTTAAAGAAAAGCTGTTCTTCAGAGTTTGTTGTTTGTTTTTTTGCTTTTTTTGTTCTAAGGTTATTCATAGAGTTCCCGCAGAATGAAAAAAGCTAAGAATATTTTAGACTGCTAGATGACACATTTTTATACTGTTGTAATCATTGATATTGTGTTATAAGTTAAAGAGCCGGTGGTAATCATATTTAAGGTAAACAGTAATCTGGGACTCTTAACTGAAGGTATTCCCAGGGGAATGGAGAAACTATGTCTCATTCATGCTTTCATCTCTAGCCGCCTAGTTTACTGCAACTCTTTCCTTCAAGCATTAGGTCTTCATTACTCCATAAACTTCAGATGGTTCAGAATACCGCTGCTCACACCCAGTCACATCAACATATTACAACAGTTCTCCAAAACATCCACTGACTTCATATAAAAAGTTTAAAATCCTTCTGCTCACATATAAAGCTCTGAACAGTTTTGCTCCTTCCTACCTGCTTGACCTTCTTCAACCTTATAAACATATGATCACCTTCAGATCTTCTTCACCTGTACTGCTTACCATTCCCTCTTCCAACCTCCATAGCTCTGGTGACCTGGCACTCTCCAGACTTGCTCCATGCCTCTGGAATTCTCTCCCAACACAAATTCAACAGTCAAACCCTCTGTTCCTATTCAAATCCAATCTTAAAGCAGATCTATTTTCTCTTGCATACAACCTTCCTCTGCCTGGAATCTATTGTAACTCATTTCCTACATTGTTATTCATGTATTTTTGTCATTTATTTGTGTCATCTATATGGTTTGTCTGATTCTAGTCATGTACGTGTTCAATCTAATCTGTGAGCGTCTCTGGGTTTCTTTGAAAAGCGCTATACAGATGTCATGTATTATTAGTATTATTATTATATCAGCAGTTGGTCTGCTGATAGACATCAAAATCCAGATTAGGCTACTTTTTACCAAACCTTGGCTAAATCAATGCTCATTAGAAACAGAGGGCTGATTTCAGAGCTCTTTGTTTTCATTATGGTTTGAACAAGGTTTTCTGTTGTCTAAAAGTCCTCTCGCAAAGCTCCCTCCTCATTTAACAAAAAGACTTTTTCTCCAACGGCTTAACAGCATTGAAAAAAAACAATACAATAGCATATGTTTGATCCACATTGTTGCATTGCACAGCGTTTCTGTTGAGTGGCGACACCGTGTGTATGATAGCGGCACATGTGTGTGCTTTGACGGCTGCTTGCGTGTTATGTTTGTCACTGTTTCTATAGCCTCGTGTGTATAAATTTGCTGTCTGCTTCTCCGTTTCTTCTTCTTAATTCACTGCAGTCGGGTTGTTCTGTAGCCCTCCTCGCCAGTCCCCTGAACAATCGGAGTGGAGACAATAGCTCTGCAATGATGGAGCCGTACAGCAGCCATCTGCAGCAGCAGCTGCCACGCTGCATCTGCACAATATGCTGCAGTGCCCAGCCCCAGTAATCTGCATAATAAGGAGAGGCCTTATCCCAGTCTAGTTAATAATCACAAAACAATCGATGCACTTCATTCCCTTACTGGAGCTGGTTAAAAAGCCACACACACACACACACACATTCACATATCTAAGATACACAAACACACACATTCACATACCTCTAGAGCCATGAAAACACACACGCACTCATGAAAAGTTTCATTATGCTTGTTGTGTCCCTGAGACAGCTGGAGGTCATGCAATGTAATGTAATGATGTTGATTTTGCCGGAAGCTACAGATTTACACAGGTCTCGATTTCATTTTTTCATGAATACCATAATTAGGACACTCTGGATTTTGATATTGGGCCTGGTGTGAAGGGAATGATGGGTAGAGGATTGAATTGCTCATGTTTGCAGTTTAAAGAACAGAAGTAGCGGAAATGAAGTTTCCATCACCCCTACAATCATGTGGGAATACAAGACTGGTTTAATGGAAAAAAAAACCTTAGTTAATCATGCCTTTACGAGCATCTTTTTAAGCATCTTAATCCCATTAACTGTATGTCTTGTATGCACTATTAAAACAAATATTCAGACTGTAGTGTTCTGGGTATAAACCAGACTGAGTCTGGATGCATAAGAATAGAGATAGGGGATGAGAGAAAGGCTACAACCCATATAGAACACTCATCATAGGAATGAAGCAATAAGAAAATTCCCTAAACCAATGATTTTATTTTTTGCTACCTACAAACAGAGACTTTACAAATACAAAAATACAACTGACATGTAACACTTTATATATTATTTGTTTAGGAAAAGTGATTATTGCATAAATTAAAATCCATTATTAAATAAATACAAATGCAGATGACTTTCTGAGACATCATTATCGATGCTGGTATAGAATAACAGTAAAGTTATCAGAATTATTTTAATACAGTGTGCTAGCATAATGTAGTAATATCCCTTATATTAAAAAATACATTAGACCTTGCCCAAATAACTTATATCCCTCATTATGCCCTTACCTTTAACCCTTAGTGTCAAAAAATGTTTTTGTGTATTTCTGATGTTCTGCTAACTCCAGGAGGCTCTGCTGTGGTGTTGTACCTCATCATCTGTGGCATGATTTGAGCAAAGGATGAAACACCTGCTTGGCTTGCAGTCACAGAGACTGAGTTCTGCTCTCAGCTTCATCAACCATGCACCTTCATTTGCATAATTACAAAGAGCAACCAAATGACTTCTGGGTTTTACCTCATTAAGACTGAACCTCAGCTTCTACCCAAACAGCTATTATCACATGGAAATTAACTTTTAATGGTACAACAGGAATTATGCTTTATACATAAAAACACATGTTTTCAATTATTAGCAACTGGTATATTTGTTTTAGAGCAAAGTAGTGGTCATGTTGATTTTGATTTGAGCAAGCAATTATATCCTGATGTTAAAGTTAGACCATTTTTGTTAAACTAATTTCAAGACAGCATTTCCTTTGGTAAAGAAAAAAAACAGCCAAAATGTCAATAGGCATGGTTTCTTTCTTTGATACGAGAAGTCATTTCCCCCTGATGCATGGATATGCAGTGAAGTTGATATTGAGAATCGTGTGGCATAAGTGTGAAATTAATAAATACCATTGAGTAAAGGGACTGTTAGTATATTCCACTTTTACACATTTAATGTAAGCCAGTATATTAAAGTGGATAATGAACTCTTAGCAGACAGTAAATTGATAGAGTAGGAAGTGTGCAATAATATTGATTAGTAGCGCACTCCCTTTGGTACTCCTCAGTTAGTAGCATATGCTGATTGAATATAAACAATTTAATGTACCGGGTGTTATGAAAATTGTGATATAACCTTATGGCTCTGTTTTACTTTCCTAAATCTGGTATAGTGTTTATCCCCCATAATATCATATTATGCCAACAGGCATGAGTAATAATACATTTTCCTTGTGATATTACTTGCAGTACGTGAAATGCTTGCCTGTGGTTTGTTTATTTTTAGCTTGGGAAATCTTCTTACTTGCTTTGGTGCTCAATTTATATTGCTTATTGAGTATGATTTATATTACAATGGCATTTACTAATATGATATACATTTCTTTGACTATACAGTGTATGGGTGTGTATTGTAATCACATCCTTTTTCAGGAGCTGCTTACTATTAGTATATATTATATAATTAATGCAAAAAGTCTTTTTATGTCTCCCAAGGAGGATATGTTTTCAGTGTGTTTGTTCAATTGTAGCAGGATTACTGAAAAATCACAGGGCTGATTGTCATGAACCTTGGTGGAAGGGTGTAGCCTGGGCCAAGTAAGAACCCATTATAGCCCATATAATTTTTGCTAGATGAGACTAAATGAACTGGGTTTGTCATGCATGCACAATCCTGTCTTTAAAAAAAGACTTGCCTATTGGCCTTGGTGGAGGTCTGAAATCTACAGGTACACTTCTTTTTGATCTTATGTATACACAATGTTTGTAAAGATATATAAGTATCATGTTCAATATGGCCTGTTTCAAGGCAATAATATAATTTATAGCACTTTTAACCAGACATCGGCCAACCATTAAGGGATAAGTGGCGTAGAAACTGCAAACTTGACTGCCACACATTAGAGGCTTGGCTTCTGAACAGAGACCCTTCTCCATTTTTTACCAGGGCAGATTTGGATTAAATTGGATAAATAACATCTATATTTTATTAAACTCTTTTTTTACGTAATACAAGTTCAGAATTGCTTTATTTGAAGCAGTTAAACTGGTGAATTTAAGTATATGATTACTTTCTTTACATTGTCCAACTGATAAAGCCTAACCTAACTTCTCATAGTGGACTCTCATAAATGATAATGAAATTAAATTCATGCAAAATATCAATTATTATAAATCATGCAGTTGGCATGGAGGTAGCATTCCTACCTTACAGCTTCAGGCTCCTGGTCTGATCCGGAGATCAGTTTACTATATGTATCCACATGGGTTTCTCCAGGTTTTCCAGTTTCCTCACAAATTTCAAACTCATGATGAAAGGAGAATCAGTTACTCAAAGTTACCCCAGGGTTTGAGCAAGTGTTCAAATGTGTGTGTACACGGTGCCTTGCAATGGACTGGCATTCCTGGGATTGGATCCAGATCTGAAGCTGAAGATGAATGAATAAATAATGTAAAAATTTTGCCAATGCCTTTGAAGTCTTTGTTTCAGTTTTATCCATCATCCCCATAATGTCATATGATCTGCGAGTGAGCTTATGATTATTAGAAGGAATGTTTTTTTGCATCTTTGTGCCTGAGTTTCTCGTTTCCCGAGTTTGTGTTCCCCAAGTGATGAGAGATGAGTATGGCAGGTGCACTGCTCTCCTGGCGATGCGCTGGGTAATGGTGAAGGCACACAGGTGTGATGTGTTGCTGTGACAATGTGAGCCAGGTGTTTATTGAGATATCAGAATGTGTCAGGGTGAGAGAGATGCGCTTGTCAACTGGGGTTTAGATCTGTCATTCTCTCTCAAGTACATTACAAAGAGTCTAAGACAAAATGACAGCACAGGAAACACCTGTAGATATATACAAACCAGGGATACCTCCTTTTTATTCCACCATCCTTTAGCTAATAGAGTTGAAAATTTGCCAGATTAAATGCTGCAATGTCTTGGTTATAAGTATCTGTGTTGAACTGGCATTGTGCCTCATGATGCTTTTGTGATGCTTCACAGAGTATAATGATGATTTTACCTCTCCTTATTTCATTGTATGTAACCACAGGAATAAGGACTTATTAAAGTACAAATAACCAAAATCACATAAACAGAAATCTATGCATTGTTATATAACATTGACTCACCTCTTGAGCTACTGTATAGTTTTTTTCATCTACCTGGTACTCATTTTCACACTGCTCAGAATTTATTTTTCTGCTTTACTGAGGCCCAAAAAACTGACAAATGCCACTGTCAAATGCTTCTTCCTCATGATGACACACACTGTGAATGAAAGCTGACTGTAATAAAACTGCTTGCACTTTAATCAAATAAACACTAATAATGTTATTTATCATAAACAAGCACACGTATGCAGTATATTATATGTATTTGAAATAAATGAAAGCCGTCTACTACTACTACTGTCCGTGTAAATTACACATGCAGCACAACATGACTGACTGACAGTTTATTCAGAAGTCACATGAGATGAAATAAAGACATTAATATTAGGTAAATACTCCTGCTAGCACCATTTACATTTATGGCATTTGGCAGACACCCTTATGCAGAGTGACTTACGTTTATACAACTGAGCAATTGTGGGTTGAGGGCCTTGCTCAGGGACCCAACAGCAGCAGCTTGGCAGTACTGGGATTTGAACTCATGACCTTATGATCAGTAGTCCAATGTCTTAACCACTGAGCTACCACTGTCCCAGTTTACTATATGTATCCACATGGGTTTTTTCCAGGTTTTCGTGTTTCCTCTCAAATTTCATCAGTTACTCAAAGTGTTCAAGTGTTTAAATGTGTGTGCACGGTGCCTTGCAATGGACTGGTATTCCTGGGATAGGATCCAGATCTGAAGCTGAAGATGAATGAATAAATAATGTTGGTTGCTGGGTGCATGTGTGGCTAATAGCTATAATGTTAGTGACTGTTGTTTGATTAGCACTTGCAAAATGACATGTTCACCAAAAATGTTTGCTTTCACTCCATGAGATTATTGACACTTTTCAGCAAAATATTATTATTTCCACAATTACAGTAACAGTGCAAAATGATGTACTGACATTAACAGTACCTTTTCATGCAACCCCACTTGAAGAAACCGCAATCAGAACTGCAGCGCACTGTAACAAATGAGCAAGTGCTAATTATAATGGCAATTTGTTAAGTGATTTATGATTATGATTGCATGATTACATTTGGCAATGATTATTTTGGTCGGTGGTGCATGGTTGCCTGTCGGCAGTTTTTAGGTGCAACTTTTGTTATTGATCTTTTTTTAAAATTCTGCTTTATTGAGTCAGTACAAAAAGATTTATATTTGCAACAAAAAATGAAGTGTTACACACAATTTTTTAAATGAAAGCAAAACAGACTACTTTTCAGACAAAAAAAAAAAAAAGGCTGTTGGGTTTGAAAGAGCAAAAAAAAAGAAGTAAGCACAACAGTCAAAGTCTCCAGAAGAGCTGTGGCAGATTCTCCAAGATGTTCAGTAAAACTTACCAGCTAATTACTGTACAGAACAATGCACAAGTCTCAGGCACATGCAAAGACTCACTGTAAAGCAAAGATGCCTTCAAAAATAATGGAATGATGTTTCCACATAAAGCAAACTCTCTAAAATGTAGCAAACAGTAATGAACTAAAGGAAGTCTATATTCAGTGTATATTTTTCTTAAATAGTGTTCCTAGGTACAATGTGTGCAGTTTTATAAAGAAATGAGCTTTTAAGTTTTACTGAGTGTCTTGATTATTTTTGGGGGGTTATTTTGATCAGATTTTCTTTTTTTATATATTGGGGGAATGTGTTCCCTCCACTATATAATTACAGTGCTGCTATAAATTAATTTATTGATTAATAAGGTGGGCGACATGGTGGCTCAGTGGGTAGCACCGTCGCCTCAAAGCAAGAAGGTCCCGGGTTCGATCCCCGGGTGGGGCGCTCTGGGTTCTTTCTGTGTGAAGTCCGGGTACTCCGGTTTCCTCCCACAGTCCAAAGACATGCACGTTAGGTTGAGTGGTGTCTCTAAAGTGGCCCTAGTGTGTGTGTGTGTATGTGTGTGAGTGTGTGTGTGTGTGTGTGCGCCCTACGATGAATTGACGCCCTGTCTAGGGTTGTTCCTGCCTTGCGCCCTATGCTGCCGGCTAGTGACCCCGTGCTCACTAGCTCTCCCGTGACACTAAAAAGGAATAAGCGGTCAAGACAATGAATGAATGATTAATAAGGTACGGTATATTAGGTATTATATTAGGCCTCAGATATTTTATTAACTTTTGCACTACCATTGGTGACATATTTTGTAGGATTATAGTCAGGTGTATGATCAACCAAATATACCAAACAGGTGCTAATGATCACCAATTTCACATGTAGATATACAGTCATTGGGACAAACACAGTGAACTGGGTGAGGAACAGCCAAACTCTGCTACCAAGGTGAGACTGTGGAAGACAGTTTCATGTCACAGGGAATACACCATGGCAAGACTGAGCACAGGACTGAAAAGAAGACACAAGTAAGTTATACTGCATCAGCAAGGGCTAACCCAGACAAAGATTTCAAGCAGACTGGGTTTTGAAGATGTACTGTTCAAGCTCTTTTGAAGAAGCAAAAAGAAACTCACAACATTGAGGATCGGAGGCGCAGTGGTCGGCCAAGGAAACTTAATGCAGCAGATTACAAACACATCAAGCTTAATGCCCTTCAAAATCAGATGTCCAGCAGCTCCATCAGCTCAGAACTGGCAGAAACCAGTGGACCCAGGTACACCCATCTACTGTCCAGAAAAGTCTGGCCAGAAGTGGTCTTCATGGAAGAGTTCAGCCAAAAAGCCATACCTCCAACATGGAAACAAGGCCAAGCGACTCAACTACCCCCAGTTCCTATGTGCAGAAAAATGGTAGCTGGTGCTCTGGACTGATGAGTCAAAATTGTAAATATTTGGCTGTAGCAGAAGGCAGTTGTCCGCAGAAGGGCTGGAGAGTGGTACAATAATGAGTGTCTGCAGGCAACAGTGAAGCATGGTGGAGGTTACTTGCAAGTTTGGAGCTGCATTTCTGTAAATGGAGTTTTGGTCAGGATTAATAGTGTCCTCAGTTCTGAGAAATACAGGTAGATACTTATCCATCATGCAGTACCATTAGGGAGGCATATGATTGGCCCTAAATTTATTCTGTAGCAGGACAACGACCCCAAACATACAGCCAATGTCATCTTCAGCATCAAGAAGAACAAGAAGTCCTTGAAGTGATGGTATGGCGCCCACAGAGGTATGGCCCCCCTGATCTCAATATCATCGAGTCTGTCTGGGATTACATGAAAAAGGATTACATGAAAAGACAGAAGGGTTTGAGGAAGCCTACATCCATAGAAGAGGTGTGGTTACTTCTCCCAGATGTTTGGAACAACCTACCAGCTGAGTTCCTTCAAAAATGTGTGCGAGTGTCCAAGAGTTGAATATTGATTTGATTTAGATTTCTCTTCTGTTCATTCCCTGCATTTTGTTAGTTAATGAAAATAAACTAATCAATAAAATGAACACTGCCATTTTTTAAAGCATTCTTAGTTTACAGCATTTTTTCCACACCTGCCTAAAAACTTTTGCACAGTACTATATATCCCTGAAGATTGTTAGGAATGTATTAATTGTACCATCTTTACCATAGCAAAGACATCTTTAACTGACCTTATTAAAATAAGAGTTCTAGTTAAGTCCTCATGTATTTCTGTTTCTATCACGCGATGCTTGCTCACTGTTGCTGTTCTGATTCCACTCAGCTAAAATGCTGATAGATAGGGAGCCAGTGTGTCTCCTCCAGCACATAAAAGGCTGCTAGATTTATGGCAAAGGTTTTTTATTTCAAACCCATGTTAGTCTCATCTGATAAACAGGCACTTTAGCTGCAGGCTAAATGGGTCTCTTTGAGGTCTTGATTTTAATGCTGTGCAGGGAGCCATTTTGACTGGCTTTTTCCCTCTCTGATTAGCAGAGCGTGAGTGAAGAATTTGGACTCAGATCTCTGTCTTACGAGGCAGAGCCCTTCTAAATGAAAAGATCCATAAGTGAAGGTAGTTTTATTCCCAGTTAATAGATGAGGAAAAATGAACTTTTCACAGATGTAAATGATTTCGTGCTCGAAGCTCAGTCCCATGGTTACCTAGGAATAAGGGTGAAGCTTAGCTCCCATCTCATTTCCCTGCCTTTTTAGAGAGGAAACACGTCAGGGTATTGCACGCGTTCCTATGAGATGTGATTAAAGGCAAATGCCATGTTGTACCCTCATGTTTTCAATAATAAATTAGGCACAGATTTCAGATGGCTGGACTTGCCTGTCCAATGGCTTGTCACAGTGCATGCAGAACTTCTGACAAAATTGATCCGTAAAAGCAAACTGTTGATTTAGAATAAAGCATTTCAATGAAATTATTGAATGTAACACTACAATTTAAATTGACCACATTGAAGTCTTTTTTTCTGCATCCAGCGGCTTCTCTTTTTTCTCTATGACATTAGCACACCATTGTAAGACCTCAGACAATGTACCATTATTTCAGCTACATTTTGATGCTATCTAAATCCACATCTTTGTAATGGGGTAACTAAACCCTCTCTGGCTCTCTATAACACTCTGTCGCCTACATATAAATGAGATGCCTGTAATGGTTGTGAGGGAGAATGTAAGTAACTGAAACGATTGAGTTTGCATTTGGATGAAGGCAGGCTCAAGGTCATATCAGAAGCTCTAAACTGCTTTAGTCGCAGCTCATAAATTTGCTCTTCTTTATGCAACACAGGCTAAGATGGGGAGTGAGATAAGTTTGAAGTTCAAATTTGCCAAGATTCCTGTGTTTATGTGATTTCAGTGCTTGACAGGAAGGCTGCTAGAATATTTATTGTTTGCTATGCATGTGGATCTAATGATTCAGCAAAAAAAAAAAAAACATTATTAAATTAGCATCACTTGTTTTACTGACACAGTGGTAGCCTGGTCATGGTTTCCCATATTAGCTACAACTGCAAGCATCTGTAACTAGATGTAAGTGCAGTTCAATGCCTTCAACTGAAACTCAAAATGGACTAAAAGTTGTGTAAATAATGCTATAGTACAAAGTGTAATTCTTAATATTTATGTAATTTATGTATAATATGTAATGCTGTTTTTTTACACATAATTACATACAAGTAAAAAGCGCCTTTTCTTTCCTGATGGACACAACCTTAATTGTGTAATTTAACTGAGCTATGTTGCCACAGTGGATGCCAGTGTAATATAATGTAGTCTCCCCAGGTGTCCCTACCTTTTAATCTCAAAAACATTGTAATTTCTTTTGTTGTTGTACCATTTTACTAAAATAAAATGTATCATTCTAAAAATGCACAAGTGAGCTAATTTCTGCAAATTATGCGTCAAGAATTAGAAAGAATATTTTTAAAAATAAGAATAATTTTTCTGCTTCCCAATTACACTTCACAACACATCACGATTTGCCCTTGTACACTTGAAATGTGCATGAAAATTGTCTGCATTGTCTTTTTTTTCATACTTTAAACTTTCATACTTTAAAATTCTTCTAGGATTCTTGCCTAAACGGGTGATCAATTCACAGCGAGTGTTAGACAGGCAAATACAACCTCCATACTGCAGGGTTAGTGTTATGCGGCATTACAACTAAGCCACTTTCATAATAAAATGACAAGAAGATAATTATCTCTCATATAAAATAAAAATAACAAATGTCTGGAATGAGACACCAAGTAAGAAAACCTTTTGTGTGCAAATACCTGGCTTGTCAAGCATTGCAATTGGTAGGGACCAATCACCCCAGTATTACATATTGGGAGCAATCAAGATTTAAAAACATTGGTTCATTTAAACAACCTGCCTTTGATATGATCTTAATTTCCTTTCCGATAGAATTATAAGAAATTATTCATTTGAAACTATATGCCGTGTTGGCCATTTGTGTAATCTGAGACGTTGCAAACATTACAATTCTGTCATTTAAATGCCTTCAAGGCATTATACCAAGTCAAGCTTTAATGATATTAAAATGTTTTTTTGATTAAGGGTAGATTGATTAAGAGTTAAATTAAGGGTATTCATTCACTGCCCAAGTATGCCAATTTCATTTACAGAGACTTTTTAAACCTTTTGAAGCTTTATATTGTGGGACAATATTTAATTATTCCAAGTTACAAAATACCTCACGATTTCTGCCTCATTCCGTACAAATATTCTGTGGTATTTACTAATACCCTGCACTTCCTGCTATTTTTTAAAATAATCCCCTGTAAGCAAGTCATCCATAGCACTAGTAGTTTAAGGGCCATTTGTGTAATAAAACAGAGACTTGCGACATTTCCTACTCTTAAACTTCCTTACTCTAATTGGCTGAGGGCCCTCCATCAAGACTTGCAGAGATAATGTGAGATTTAGAGAGGCTGATGTGGTATAATCAGTCTGATTTACCACTTTAACTAAACTTCAGTAAACATACACTAAAAGGCACAACTAGAAGAATAATACATTGGATGCTGCAGTCTCATAAGGATTAATTAAATAAATGCAACAATAATCAAGTCAGGCACAGGTATAATTCAGAAAAATCTGGATCAGGCTATGGAGCAAAGTGTATACCTTCAATGTTATCGTGTAGATATAAACATCCATTTAAATAAATAGTTACTGTCAATTAATTAAAGCTAACAAATTAAACAAAGTTATACCTAATGTCAAAACACATGTGGGTTTATGACATGGTCTGGACAAGGACAGAAACTGGTGGGAAGTCTTTTGCAAATCACACAATTTGCCAACAAATTCAGTCAAGCATCTCCTGTACATAACTACATAACACTGTGGGATATTAACTGTTAAATCCTCCTTCCTTTGTGACTTTATTGGTTCATTCAGAGGAGGCTTGTTGACATTCTGTGGGCTGTTAAAAGGCATGTGTGTGTGTGCGTGTGTGTGTGTTTGTGGATTTTGAGGGCTCTTAACACAGCCCTGTGCCCTGTGAGACCCTGCTCCCCTAGGAGTTGTGATTGTTCTGATTTAAGTGGAGATTGTCAGCTCTAATTTGTCCCTCTCCACCACGCCTCTCCAGCGGGGATGCCCTCTTTAAAATATTATGAACAGATCAGCTGTAAGGCTCTGCTTGTTTAGTGGGAGGGTGCGAGCTACAAAGGGCAGGAGGGATAATAGGTAACTATTACAAGGCCAGAAGGGAGGTGGTTACGGAGCAAACAAAGCTGAACGCTTCAACAGCTTTCAGAGAGATCAGAGAGTAACGCAGAGCATGCCAGCCAGTATTGTATGGTTTAGCAGTGGTCTTAATGAATTTGAGCTTACAACTAATTTGAATACTGGCTAGAATCATAATAGCGAAATGCTGGTTCTTTTCAATAAGACCAATATTAAGACACTGAAACGGTGCAGTATTTTAAACATGCACATTTTTCACTTAATTCTAAATTGTCATATCCTAAAGCAAAATACAGTGGCCGACATGCATGCATGCATTTTTTTTTTACTCTCACAGAGTCATGAGAACAAATGACTGGACTGTGGTGACCTCTAACTAACTCTGGCTCTCTCTTTCTCTGTCATGCACATGCAGAGAAATACATGTACAATTGTTATTTTAATTTCTTTCCTTATTATTCTTCTCCAAAACATTTCAACTTGAATATGAATTAGTGAAGCGGAATTCAATGTGAAAGGGCAGTGCATCGACTAGCACTCTGCTCTGTGTTTGAGACATAATACAGCCAGCTTGTGCTCTGCATTTCAATGAATCCCTTTGCGACTCTTGTCCAACAATTTATTCATTTGCACGCCAGATTAATAAGGGTGGCATGATTGCAAATAATAGTTTGTGACATGTTATGTAGGCTGTGTTAAAAGCTCTAGTTGCAGCCGGGTAAAAAAACAATTGCTGTTTGATTTATCTGCCTTTGATTTGTAAAGGAAAATCAATGAAACAATTCGTTCCATTTTCCTTCTTTCTCTCTGCCTTTTCCCCCCATCCATACCACTGATAAGCCATTGGACTCTGGGCTCTGTGTGTTTCTTTTCAATTATCCAGTTTACATTTGATTCCCCAGAAGAGTGTTGCCAACCACAGACACTCACATAGCTTGTCCTTTTACTGAACAAGCTAAATAGAATTTTATATTTATGTGGGGTATCAACCATGTAGGAAATTGTAGAAAATTGTGCAATATCTTTGTTGGGGCCAATTTCTCTGCCCATAGGTTTTGGGAAGCATGATAGCAGAGAGGCATGGTAATATAATATGCATAATTCATATGCCCTCTTCATCGCCCATTCCACTGTCCTGTCTGTTTATGTGGGTAAAATAGATATTCCAGTGTCCATTAGGCTGACATAACATAGGGTAGACAGTTTGGCACATTTTATACAAAGAGACAGGAAGCCACACCTGATCTCCTGTTTAGATTGTTTATTTTAGAGGAGTTATTACCTTCAGAAACTACGTTCATACAAAAAAAATTCTTGTAACAAATATATTGAGATTTTCCATTCTTTATTATGTGTTAGCTAAGTGTTACGGTTAAAAAAAGTAAGATGATATTCATATGTGTATATAGTTTGCTTTTATTTATAAGACTGAATAGATTTTTTTTATCTCTTCTTTGAGTGCAAATTATTTGTCAGTATTTTAATAGTCAAAATATAATAGTTTTAATGTTACACTTGAATTCTACATTGGCTTTATCATGAAAATAAACATTTTTATAAATCTATTGTCAAATTCGTTCAGTCAATTACCATCAAATTTCACCAGATTAATAAGGACTGGACAGTGTTCTTCAATGAGGATGTGCACAGGACAACTCTGATGCATATTTCTCCGCAGACCTAAGCCATTCCACCCTGCTGAATTATGTTTATGATCAGGTGTGTCAGACAAAAACTATTCTAGACATACAGAATAACCTTTTTAGCTCCAGAGGGATGCATTTCTTAATTCATTACTGCATTCATCACACCAGTGACACAAATATCCTCCATTATTCGAGACCCTTAAGATGATCCATGTGTTATATTGTGTATATAAAATGTCAGGGAGCTCATCAGCTCTCTGGCCTGATCTGAGATCGGTAATGGTACTCAAATGTGCCTGGGCTTCTGTGCTGTCAGCAAAAACGGACACATACACAGTGGAGTGCTTAGTGTTTACTGTCCTAGTAGCAACACTGCAGCCTGGAGGAATCACCCAGGACAAACACTTTCATCTTTTTATTTATTTAAATTTTTGTTTAATGGATTTCTATATTTTAGTCAAGTTGAAAAGATACATTTCAGAATGTACTGAAATATTCAATCGAATGCAGCATCAAATTCAGCATCCATGCTGTCCAACAACAACACACAGACATGTGTTCTTTCTGCAACATTGTGACAATACTGCAAGTACGGAATTAGACACAACAAAGAAAATCACAACATAATCAATCAAATATAATCTAAGTGGTATGATGCCCAATTCTCCAATAACAGCAGCCCCCAATGTTTTTTATTGTTTTTATAATACAGAAATTAGCCAGGGATAGCAATTTTTATTTTTTAAAGAATGACACTTCATTAAATTTAATGTTGTTGCATGGCACTTACATTAAAGCAGCTATTTACAGTTCTTCCCTCACCACAGCTTGTTATGTTACTGAGAAACCAGAAAAAGCAACATCTTTGTTCTGATGACTTTCTCCTGATGGAAAACTTACAGACTGTTACAAAGTGCAGAGAGTGGAGACTTAAACATGTTAAGTGAGCATCATCATATCAACAATTACTCATTTTTATTTGTTGAATAACAGCACCTTTAGAATCCATTTATTATTAGCCTTAGATTACATACACTGACCACCACAAAGGTCCCTGTGAACGAGCTGTTACTAGAGAAATGATAACATATTAGAGCAAAATATTTGAATTACAGATCAAACTACTGCAGGAGCTGTTGAAAATTAATCAGCACCTTCTGACGAATCAGTATTGAGACTTCAACTGTAATATAAACCATGACAAAAGATTGGACAACTATTATAATGTGTACATTTCTATTTAAAATTTGGTTCGGGATGGTTGCCTTTCCCCTCTATGCATGTGCTACACAATAGTTCACTTGTTATTCTCTGTTGACACACAGGGCAGTAAATTCAAATCCCAGATGTTTTGTAAGATGATCACAGCATTGTAGCATGTTTGATAATGTGTAATGGAAGGCTTTACTTGGCACGGACAGCATAACTAAGAGAAGCAGCAGTAATGGTGACCTCCAGCAGGCCTGCACTCCCAGCAGGGAACAGAAGGCCCAGACACATCAGGCCCACAGTCTGCTTTACTGGGTCACTCAGAGGCTAAGCAGGCCTATTAGAGCCCACTCATCGATGCCAAGAACACACACATACACACACAGTCATAGAAAGAAGGCGAGCTGAAGGCAGATTTACTGTTAGATATTTTACTAACTTTTTTGTTCCTAATTTTCATTATTATGGCCAAATTCTTTTTATAGTTTTTTGATAGCTGTAGAAATACAGCACTAATAATGATTTTTTAAAACTTTTTATTACTGAACTTTTTCTCCTACAAATAAACATTATTTTCTGCAGTAGTAGTAGTAGTAATAATAATAATAATAATAGTCAAAGCAGATAATTAGTCTTTGTTTTTAAAATCCAGTGGTAATGGATTCTCGCCGGCTGCACTCTCTGCCTCCTCTCTGGCTTATTATATTTAAATTCTGCAGCGCACACTGTTTAAAATTCTCCCCTCACACACTGCACGGTCTTCGCTCATGTAGAGGGTGTGTGGAATGGCCTGTTTTGTGTCAGCTCTCTCCTTTAGAGCGCAAGCATGCTTAAATGCTTAATAACAGCCGCAAGATCTGTCTGTGAGTTTGAGATGTGTGTATGTGTGGGTGTGGGCTTGTATTTGTTGAAGAGGAAGGGGTGGGGGTCGGGGAGCAGGTTTCACCTATGTGTACTGAAGCAGGTAAAAAAAATAGCACCGTCTCTTGTACGTGTGTGTGTGTGTGTGTGAGAGAGAGAGAGAGAGAGATTTTGTTTTTAGATGAGGCCAGTCTCTGGGTAACTGACATGACACGTGTATTCAGACATAAATACCAGCCGTCAGAAAATATGATGAAGTGTGAAGCGTCTGCTTGCTGCCATCATTTTGTATCTAACCTGGCATTGCCCACTTCACCCACCTCACTCTCTTCCTTGTCCTTCATCAGATCTTCATTATCCTATAGTTATAAAGCTTGGGGAGAAAAGGACGACATGGAGCCGCGTTATTTAATTAGGATACAAAAAAGAAGGTAACTGCAATCCTTTACAGTTAAAGGGGGGAAAAGTGGCAATTAGATTACCGATACATTTTGTTCAGAAAATGGTATTATTCGCAGAATTACGATTTTTAAATTAGTTCTGTAAAACTTAACGTTGATTTTTTTTTTGCGTTATTTAATGTAGTGCATACAGTACAGTTAAATATTCATTTGAAATATTTAACGCGTGAAAATGAACTGGGTATTGTTGACTTCCTGTTGCGGCTGACCTGTGACCTGTGACGATGTCTGCCGTCGGATCGAATTATCCCAGCTGAAGATGGATAAGGTCACGGATGAAGTTTTAGGCGGAAAGTTTCGCTTTGCAAAGTTACCCTAGGGATCCCTGGGGAAAACAAAGGCAATCTGCACAGTTTGCAAAACCGAAGTTAATTTCCAGAGTCGTAATTCATCGTTGACGCATCACCTCGAAGCAGATCACCGAATCTCACTACAGAGCCTCGCAGTGTACATTACACCAGTGAATACAGGAGAATAACCAAACCTTTAAGTGCTTTGCTTAATTAGAGGCCACGGAACACGTTTTGTTGTTCTGTTATAATTTGTGCATATAAGAAATGATTGCCTTCTAAGCCGATATCTAATTTTAATAACCTTGATGATTTTGAAATTCATCTTGCTCTTTATAGTCCTGGATCTGGTTATTATTTCTGTTAGTGCATATAAGAAACAGCTTTCAAACTGACCAGCCCTGATGCCTTTATTCGAAAAAGTTCATCTTAAAAAGATGCTATTAAACAACAGTGTTTGAATGTAACTATTCTTCCACTGTTGTTGTATATTCTACATTAATTCTGTGATTTTACATTTAAATGTCCATTATGACAAGAGTCAGTGTTAGGAATCAATCGACGGACCTTTTAATTCAATCCATCAACAGTAAAATATATTTTTATATTAAAGATATAATGAAATACCACTATGCACACATGTCCATATTACACCTCTCAAGTCTTCCCAACTGAACCCAGAACTAATATTACAGTTGACAGTTTATCATTATGACCTCTAGTGGAAAACAATGCTTTAACTGGGTGGAAATTCTACCATTCTTTTTGTTTTTAAAGCAGAAAAAGTGAAACAGATCACCAAAAGTAATCAAATTACATCACAATAATATTGTGATCCTCATATTAGGTTATTGACTACAATTCTAACAGATGATTAGCAATTGTATCAGAATGCATTTTTAAAGTAACCTTCACAGCCCTGGGTACTATAGGGATAACAGCCTGGAGCTCAGATGCTTTATATCAAATGCCCAGAGATGCTGGTGATAGTATTGATCTGCACCATAATGTAAATGTATCACTTTTTATATTCAGTATAAAATTAAGACACAAAGACAGGGAGAAAGGAGTGTGTGTCAGAGCTTGTAACGATTTTGTGTTGGGGGTTTGGGGGGAGGGGAAGGGGGGCTT
>JAOVVG010000050.1:15271274-15283535 GCA_028566375.1 Leptodoras nelsoni | reverse complement strand
GGTGTTTTTGTTTTGGGGGTTTGGGGGGTGGGGACGGGGGGCTTCTAATAAGCTGTTTAAAAGGCAGTGTAAATGCCTCAGATTGGATAACTCTTGTCTGTTTACTGAGCTTGGCGTAATTGAGATGGGTGAGCCTGAGCCTAAAGGTGTAATTAATGTAGCATGGCAAAGTGACAAAGTCACAGCATGTATGACAAAAGAGTGAACAAATATACAAGTAAATCAATAATCTGCTTACTTATAATGAACAGGGGTTACTGGTCTGTACAATACAGAAAGTGAAATGATTCAAGGGTTTTATGCATTAATAAGCTTATGTTGCTTGTTTAGGTTAATATTTAAGTTTTGTGGTCAACTTGTTTGTTGCTATAATCACATGTCATCTGTTTAATATGATCACTGCACACCAGTGCATTTCCTAGCTTTACCCCAAAGAGTGTGTGTTCTGAAGCGTGGCACAATAACACTTTGCATATCAGTGGTTGTTCTCCCTCATAATCAGAATCTGCCTTTTGGGAAAGCAGCCTTCTGATTCATAACCATTAAACATACGAAACATAGAAATTTAAAAATGACATGCGAGAGAATTTGCATAATGCAAAATTGAATCCCCTTGAATGCATGTGTTAATCTGAATAGTAAAAAGCAGTAGTACTGCCGCTGACACTCTGTAATTGGCATCTTGTGGTTTGCCGTCCTGAGGAGAGAGTGGGTTTTTATATGCGCTTATAATAAATAGCATATTTAAGCTTGCAGGAAATCACTGTGAGACATCTATCCTGTACGGTTTCATTTATTCTACTGCCTTTAATTAAAGCCGCAGAAACCGCCTGCAATTTGTTTCTGAACACTGTCTAATGTCTGAGGCTGCTTATTAGATATTAAATTGATGCATAATTCAGGCAATTAAGAAAGTAATCACACAAAGTAATGTAATGGAAGTTAATTATTACAGCATAAGCAAACAGTTCATTAATGCTAGTTAATGCTGTGAGTGCGTCCTTAATATGTGGGCCCTGTGTGTGCTCTGCTGCACTGTGGCTCAGGCTGTTAGTTCTGCCGCTGCCTGTTCACGCATCAGGACGTGGGTATTACTCTCTTGAAGCTATAGGACGGGTCTGGGGAGTAAACATAGGGAACAAGGAGCAAGAGACTACTCCAGGGAGAGATAGAGAAAAAGAGGGGCTAGTAATGGGAAATAATAATAGGGTGTAGGAAGGATGTTTATGTTATAGTGGAGGAAGTAGTGAAAGGACAGTTTAAATTGAAGTACACGAGAATCAAGCCAGTCAAATCAATGTTTATCGTCATCCTTTTTCTTATATATACAGGTAGCCAAAATAAATCTTTGTACAATACACAAGACAATGTAGACCCTACAGTAATGTATGTACTACATTAAATAATGGAAGGAAATGAAACCTTGGATCAAATTTTAAAAAAGATATAAGCTGTATTTTGTTAGTTTTGCAGTTAAACAAATAGTTGATGCAAATTGTTACTCTGATCCAGAGTTTAATTTTTCTCAGTATACATATAGTATAGGATATATAGAATGTGACAATATTTTAAGGATGCTTTAGATAGCGTAAACAGCTTTTCTAATTCAGGTTGCCTCTCATACAAATAAAGCTCTTTTATGCCTCATAGTTTATTGTGTATGGGATGTAACCATATAAATACCCTAAATCATCCAGCAATCTCTACAAAAAGCCATAAGAGTAGATTGTGCAGCTACGCAAAAGCATCTAAGAAAGGCTTGGTCTGCCATACCTTTTATATCTGTGTACCTTTGCCTTTGAAGGTACAGGTAGCTGGATTTGTGCAGACGGAGTGAGCTGATGTTCAGACAGACTCCTCTACAGGAACAAAATCTCTCTCTCTCTCTCTCTTTCTCTCTCTCTCTGCCCCTCCTTCCTCCTTTTAAGCTTCCTCATAAAACAGGGCTCTCCAATCTGATCTTGTTTCTCTGAGTAAACATGCATGTCACAGTTGACCTTTGCAGGGGTCATGAGCTTTTTATATTGGCTGACATGTTTCAGAGTTAATAGAAGCATTTAGCTGCGCTCCCTTGGGCCGAGCGATTTATTAAGCTGCAATGAGTTGCATCTGTCTGAACAGAATCAAGGGGACCTATCAACCAGGGTCAGACATGCACCAGTACGCTCCATCGACACACACTTATCGCACTGCACACACACAGTGTGTGTGTGTGTGTAACTAACGCAGCCACACACAAACAGGCTTGCGGAATTAGTTTTTTGGACTAACGATGGTTTGTTCGTTTTAATCAGAAAACGTTGTGATGCCTTTGGCAGCGCTCCTGCTGTGCATGCGGAGCCACCGACTGACAGTGGGGTGTTGTTTCTCAGCTGTTGTCTTTGCCGTATTGATCGTGATTGTTTATCCACTGTGCTCCTTCCCATAATGCCGGTCACTGTGTGAATCGGCCTCTAAGCTGCCGTCTGTAATCACGGATAATTGTCAATTATCACACAGAGCCATCAGATCAATTACTGTGCAATCAATACAAACCACAATGAAGTGAAGTGGGCTGTTCTGTATCGGGCAAGAGTCGGCAGGGGTAGCACAGATTGCTGTTTTATTGGTGAAAATATCCTTTTAAGATCGCATCATACAAAGACGGCTTTTTGTTTTGGCATTTCATGCACACACACACACACACACACACACTCACACTAAAGTGATCCCATGATTTAAGAGACAGACACAACACAAACACACACACCAGATGGGCTTTTGGTGTTGTGTCCTCAATATTAGCTAATGGTGACAAAACTACTGTTATCTACTGTCAGCGGCTGTGTATTACTGCCAGTTCTTTATGAATTAGCTAGAAAGGCTCTGTGTGGCAAGATATAGCATGTGTGTGCGCATATTTGGAAAGACTGCAGTGATGGAAGTTGATGTTTCGGCAACTAAACACCCTAATTTTACTTGTCGGGCTTGGAGGTTTTGGTCCTGCTCACAGTAAATCAGATAGTACACCCCCATCTGCCTGTCTCTGTGCTTGTGGATAGAAATAAATGCCCCCCTGTAATGGTGGCTCACTAGCCAGCCTTCTGATGTATTATCTCCCCTCGGCATATTTATTTACACTCAACTTCTCAGCAAATTGTGTTGTCATCTTAATGGGGAAAGATTAATCTGATGTCACATAGGTTTAGGTGACTGAAAGAGATGGACTTTTCTCCCAAGCTTTTGTTTACACACCAATAACACTGGTTAACTCTTTAAATCCTAGGGTTCTCTGTAGTCATGGCAAAAAAGAACTACTGACAAAGCCTGTGTTTCTGAGTGGACGGATTACAATTCCATAGGTTTGCAATAATTCTTAGTTCAGCAAGATTTTTATTTCATGTTAGTATACTGTGTTCATGTAGCTCTACTAGTTTACCAGCGCAAACATTTATATGGGTTTGTTTAGGATGGCTTATAGATAATTCGGTCAATTTCGTTCTTATTTCTGAATTTGAATTCCTCATTAAATAACCTTTAAAACGAGTGCCTATTTTTATCCCCTCCAGTCTGCTTAAAAACTGTTTGCAACAGTAATTACTTTCCGTGATGATAATGAAAAGTGTCATTTAGCTTGTGTCCAGTGTGGTCATATTTCATCTTTACCCCCCAATCACATACATACACACACACCGGCAGTCCAGGAGAGAACAGAGTGTGCACTTTGTGCACAGCTATTTATATCAATAAGTCCCGTGCTGAGAGGCACAAAATGAGCGTTTAAGCTGCAGGCTCTGCAGGCCAGCCTGGCGGGTGGGCACCAGGACCGACACACAGGGGCAAATGAGTGAGCTGCCCTGATGGTTGCGCTGGGATGTGTTGTATGGTAGTTTCACAGGGCAAAGACAGAGGGTTGGGGGCGTAAAGACAGGCAGGAGGTATGAATGCAGACAGACGGAGGTGTATGTCAGCAGGGTATAGTAAGGATTAGAGGGAGGAGTGGATGAGGGGATGTCTATCATTTTACAGGTGTTCGCAGTCTTTACTGAGTGGTAGACAGAATGAAAGAGTACACAGACAGCAGGAGAGGAAGTTAAGGACAAATCAGAGAGATGAGAATATTGTAAGTACAACGCATGAAAACAAAACAAAACAGGGTTGAGCAAGGAGAAGACCAAAGGTGGTAGAGAGAAACAGGGGGAAATGCACGAGAGTGAGAGTGAGAGGACACGGGGGTGAGCTGAAATGAGTGATAGTATAATAGTGGGGGTTTTCTTCCCTCTGCTGGGACCTTCTCAGGTCAGTGAATCTCCCCAAAGACACGGCCAAGCGAAACGCCATCAATTCCCAAACAAAGAGCAGCTCCAGCCGCCGCCGCACTAACATATGTGGTAGGGCCCTTGCTCTCTTTAACATGTCACGCACACTTAATTAGTTGTGTTAACTCCCTCTACTGTCTGCTCTCACAGGAGGGGTGGTAATAGCAGATTGACACCTTCGTCTTAAAACCAGCCAAAAAAAAGCTAACAGATGTACGTTTATATACCATGATGCCTAATAGGTAATGACAGCCACATAACATCATTTTTTTCAGTAGCTGCTCATGAGACACATGGTTGTGTTAAAATATAAACAGTGTTTTTTTGTATAACTTGTCAGTGAGCTGTGAATAAAGGCAACTTTGATTAAATGCAAGGGTTTGCATGTTGCGTTCACCACTGTGTGTGTGAGTGTGTCTGTCTGTCTGTCTGTCTGTCTGTCTGTCTTTTTTGGGCTGGCAGAGTCAATGCCTGTTCCATGCATTACAGAATTGCACATGCATGCATCCACATGTCTGCTTCCAGTACAAGACTCCCTGTGACCCCTGCTGCTCCACTTGTGCCAGTGCAATTTAGCCACCTGATGACACAGCTTTTTTTTACTTTTTTAAATATACAAGAACACTTTCTTAAAATGCAATAAAATCTGAAATCTGTAATTAGTTAATTCTCTTGATACTTTATTTAACAAACAAAAAGACAAAGAAAAGACGTGTTTCAACGACAAACTTAATTCTGTTTGTTAAATATAAACAAGTTTAGAAGTTGATGCTTGCAACACACTCAAACAGAGGCAAAATAAGATTAGTAATACAAGTAAAACTGTTGTAGATAGTTCCACATTTGGCAGTGTAACTGGTTATGGGTGATTATGGTCATCAAGATAAATGATGACTTTATAAAAGGAGTATCCACCTAAGGCTTTGCAAGCAAGGATGGGTTATGGTTCACCACTTTGTGCCAAACTTCGAAAAGTTTCAGGGCGTCAGGGGAAATCTCTGTGTGTTAAGGCCAAGGGTGTGCAACTACCATGATGGCCATAACCAAGTCAGCTCAGGAAACTTTGGAAAATCACTGTCGCTTAACACAGTCTGCCGCTGCATCTGGAAATGCAAATGAATTTGAAAATGAATTATGCAAAGAGGAAACCATATCTTAATTTTGCCCAGAAACACCAGCAAGTTCTCTGGGCACAAAGTCATCTGAGATGGAACGAAAGACAGTGGAAACGTGTTATGTGGTCGGACGAGTCCATGTTTCAGCTTGTTTTTGGAAAGCCTGATGGTGGATGCTATGTGCCAGAGATGAAAAAGACCAGACAGTTACACAGTTGCATCTGTGATGGCAAGGAGGAGCATCAGTGCCTACAGTATGGGTGATCTGCATATGCATGTGAAGGTACCATTGATGCAGAGGATTATATTGGTATTTTGGCGAGACATACTGCCATCAAGAGAACATCTGCTGGGCCTCATTCTGCATGAGTTACAACAGCATGGCTTGACTGGCCTGCCTGTGGTCCAGATCTGTCTCCTATTGAAAATGTATGGCTAATCATGAAGAGGAGAATCAGACAACAGTGACCACAGACTGTTGAGCAGCTCAAGTCTTGTACATGGCAAGAATTGGCAAAAATTCCACTTGCAAAACTACAACAAATAGTATCTTCAATTCCCAAATGATTAAAAAGTATAATTTAAAAGAAAAGGTGATGTGACTCAGTGGTAAACATGCCTCTGTCCCAACTTTTTTGAGTGTGTTGCAGGCATCAGTTTCTTAATCTGTTTAACAGTTTGTTTATTTGTTTGAGCATCAGAACATAACATTTTACATGAGACTCAGAACTGGAGCTTCATAGTCCTCACCAGGTAATTGCACAGCAAGTTAAAAATATAAGAAATGGTCTGCACTGGCACATATTTGGGCGACTGAAGTGACATTCTGCTCATATATTGCTCAAAAAGTCACCCTTTTTAGTAATCTTTTTTTTTAAACACGTGAAATCTAAGAAATCATCCATGTAAGCATTAAAACAGTCTTAGTTCAGGCAACAGTAACGTAACAGTAACATAAAAATAATAATATAAAAATAATTAATAATATAATTTGTGTAACATGGCTGCACTTTCAGTGACCACATCAATCAATAATACAGAATAACAACCGAGAACACTTATTTTTCTTTTTGCCCTGATCTTTAAGAAATTTGGGTGATGCGTTTTCTATTGAATGTGACTTGAGGAACATTCTACATAGTTCACAGGGGTGAATATTTTCAGGTAACAGCGTGAATCTTGTGGGACACTAACATGTGCATATTTCATAATTATATTCATAATTATATTCATAAATATTCATAGTTATTGTGAAGGACATTTTCCCTATGTTTAAAATGTTACTTAACTTTATGTTACCTATTTGTGGGGCACAAATTGCATTCCAATTGTGGAGGAAAAATGCATGTGCACTACTTACCCTTTAGATGCCTTTTTAAATATAAAAGAGCATTCTCACAATTGTTTTGTAATTTATTCCTCTTTTAGAGCTTATTCTGTCATTGTTGTGGGATGTTAAGAAAGACCACATTGCTTAATTTCCTGTAGGTAAACTAATTGTGTCGTTTAGATCAGAAATAGATTGGAACTTAATGTTTGAAAACTGATTTTACTGATATATTACATTTAATGTCTTTATCTGGTGATTTTTTTTACATGCCCTATTGTCTTGGCTTATGGTATATTTATATCTGCAAATTCACAGCACTGCAAAATCTGTCTCACTGTGCAGTGGCAAAACATTTTTGCAAAGCTCAAGTGTTGCATTTACCAATCACATAATTCCCCATAACCAAATCAATGCAACAGTGATTTTTCTATGTGCAAGTGAACACACAGCTACAATTGTCACCTAATAGCCTAAATTTATCAGCCGCCAGCTTCAGTAGGGAGTCACCCATGGTGACATGCCCCTGCCCTTGGCATGACCCTGAGTCCCTTTTATGAGAACTGATTACACTTTTATTTTACATTTGTGTTGCATTTTGACATTTCCTAAATATGAAATACACTGGATGCATTGTTAGACTGGCTTATTAATACTGTAATTTATGCATTTAATTTATTATTATATATCAATAATTATAATGGACATGCACTCAGTAAACCTTTCATGTGAGATGAAAACAGTTTTTTTTGTATTTTCTTAAATTGGTCATTATGAACATTTAAGCAATAAACCTGTTCCACCCAACTATTGCTTATGGTGCCTATAAAACTGTGCTCTGGTTTTATGAACGTCTGCTCTGAAGGATTTGGTGCCTCCTGTTTTATTCCGTAAACAGAGCTGAGGACATGAAAGAGCATGTCAGTGATGTAAAAGGCCTTTCTATTGATCAAACTCGGAGTGCAGATTAGGATCTACTGTATGTTCATGTTTATGGTCTTGTCAAAGATTTACTACACCCCCTTGGGTTAAAGTAGTAAATATAATCTCTCCCTGTTACTGTCTAATTTAGGTCTTTGAAGTTCACTAATGTACCTTTTAATAGTTCACTTTAATGGGTACATGTTGTAGCAACCAGCCTAGATGAAACATGTTTGATTTTCAGGATACATGTAGAGGCGCCAATGATTGCATAGTGTACTTTTTGTCATAAAGGAAACCACTGGTAGGCTACTGTGTATAACTGCAGACCTAATCCATTCTGACTAAATAAATAAAGGAATGGTATAGTGGTGCAGCCGTGTCGGTACTTCACAGCAGCAGGGTCTAGGGTTCAATCCTTACTGTACGAGTTCCACATTCTCCCTGCATATGTGTAAGTTTTCTAAGGAATCTCTGGTTTCCTCTTGCTCCCAATACCATGACCAGTAGATTAGATACTTTAAATTGTTCTACCTTGTGTTTACTGTTCCAATTAATGAGTGAATAAATCAGTTAAAAATATGACTTGTTAGGGAACAGCCTTCAGGAACAGAACATAATTCCTAAAAGTTGGTATTTGTGTATTTCTTAACATCATGTTTCATCAAGATGTTGTGTCTTATTGAAAATAATGTCTTATAAAGAAAGCCTGAGACTTTCTAGACTTCAGAAATAATGCATGATGGTATATCCTTGCATAAATTGCACTTGCCACTCTACATACAGTATCACAAGAGTTATTTGTATTTACTTATCCTTACTTTTCAGTGTTTAGAAAAGTACCATCTACTCACAATGTATTAAGGAATAATATGGCAGACAGACAGAGAGATACCTCGCCAAAAGGGATTTGTCCCTGTGAGTGTGAGGTGCAGGGGAGTCAGCTCTGCTATTTGCATTTCTGAATTGCTTAGCTGGTCAAGCATGCGCTATGCGATGGGATGCGCTGCCTTTGAAGAGTGTCATAGCAGTATAAACCCTCTATACAGGGCGCCTTACTGTTGGACTTTACCCAACAAAATATGGATTATGTTAACGTGGACTGAGAATTGAGGAGGATATGCTAATGTGTCCCTGCTGGGATATGTGTGGTTGTGTACAAGGGTGAGTGTGTGTGTGCGGAGAGGACAAGAGGCTGTGTATGGCAGCACAGCTACTGTTTGGCAGGTCTATCATTCCGTCATTAAAGGCCACATTATTACTTACAACCCGGCTTGCATGACAATCACAGGAGGAAAGGCGGGTCCACTGAGAGAAGCCTGCTGTGTCCTTCACACACTTTTTCTTCCTCTCTTTCACTCCTTTCTTTTGTTTGCTACATCCTGAAGAAATAATACAAACTTATCATGCCAACTACAGATCTCCCCTGGTCTTCAGTGGCAAGATGGGTTTTATTTTCTGTTTTTAAAGCTTACCAGGATAATGAAATATTTTTATATCACAATGCAAGAGCAAAAAAATACATTCCATGTTGTTTACAAGTATTATGGTATGGTCATATGGTGGATATGGTAGCTGCCTGTCATAACAAACAACTCACAACATTTGTGGGTTTAGACTCACATGATTAATTTGTTTTTGGTTTATTTGCTTGGTTTATTTGCTATTATTTGACTGAATAATTATTACTATTATAATTATTTTTAAACTATAAATAATTATTTATAAATCTGGATTTTAGAATAATCAGAGATTCCATTTGATTATTTGATGTAATAAATCATACTAAACAACCTATAGACATCTTCTAGCTACAGTGGGTATAAAAGGTTTACATGTGACCAAGATTAATAATTTCAAAACTTTTTCCACCTTTATTTTGACCTATTATCTGTACAATTCAATTGAAAAACAAACTAAAATCTTTTTGAAAAAAACAAACAAACCTAACAATAACATAAATATGCACACCCTTAAACTAATACTGTGTTCAAGCACCTTTAGACAAGGAGGCTATCAGCATTACACATCTTGACTTGGCAATCTTTGCCCAGTCTTCCTTGCAAAAGCACTCTTCTCATGTTTGCTGTGCTGAAACATGAAACACTCTTCATCTTCAGAAAGTTTTGTGCCAAAATTGATTGATATTTGTAACTGTCCATAATTCCCTCCAATTTGACTAAAGCATCAGTTATAGCCTCAAAGCATAATGCTGCCACCACCATGCTTCACTGTGGGTATGGTGTTCTTTTGGAAACCTTTTTGAAATTATGGCCAGAAAGTTGAAACCTGATGTCATCAGACCATAACACATTTTTGCCCATGTTTTTGGCAGACTTGATGTAGGGTTGTTGAAAATTTAGCTGAGCTTGGATATTTTTCTTTGTAAAAAAAACAAAACTAAACAAACAAACAAACAAATGGAATAATTTCCATCTTGCCACCCTACCCCACAGCCCAGACTTATGAAGAATACAGGAGATTGTTGTCACTTAGTAGTACACAACTGGAGCAACAGCACTTGCCAGATGTTGCTGTAGGCCTCTTGGCAGCCTGACTGATAGCTTTCAACAATGAGATCACTTTGATAGTTCTCTGCAGACCAGTGACTTTTGCTGTAAAAACTAAATGTCACAAAAGTCCTACTGCAACAGCTGAACTTTATATGGAGTTAATCCATATAAAGAGTTAAGGGCCTTGCTCAGGGGCCCAACAGCGGCAGCTTGGTGGTGGTGGGGCTTGAACCCCCAACCTTCTATTCAGTAACCCAACACCTTAACCACTGAGCCACCCCTACCCTGCAAGAGGGTATGCAAATGTGTTGTTTTTCAGTTGAATTGTACAGATTATTGGTCATATTAAAGATGGAAAAAATCAGAAATTATTTATTTTGGTCTGTTTTTTTTTATTCCTCCCTTCTTAGCATTCAATTATCAATCAAGTCCCTGAATTCTAGCACAATATGTTTATCTAAGATTATTCTCATCCTGCTGATTTTCACAGTCATGCAAGTACACTTCAAGTCTTCCCTAGCTAGCCCACTTTGCATAGGTTGATGGATAAATCAAGTGGTTTTGAAGATACCACTGTGCCAGGAGATCTCAACTATCACACCCCTGTTGTGCAGGTGTGTTCATATTTAGCCATTAAAATAGCAACTGGGCAAGACTAAAAAGTAAAATGACATACAGCCAATCAAATTAACAATACACCAGTGTTATACCACAAAAATAGACCCCTTAGTGTAGCCCTAGTCAGTGGTTTCTTTGATAATATGGCAGTCATTTTGTATTTTATCTTTGAAAACCCTTTTCTGTGAGGTCAGGAAAATGGGCTAGTCTTATGCAGTTGCCTCAAAACCAATTGATGTGTCACCCTACATAAGCTGTCCCTTCTGTATTATTATTGAACTAAGGCATTAGGCTTTGTGCTGGTGAAGCAGTAATATAATGGTGGCTTATGCAGGAGTATACATCTGGGAAATCTCAGTGTTTCTCTGATATAAGGAGTCATAACAGTAGCATTAAGGAGAACATCTAAATGTCTTTAAATATGTTCATGCTCTGCTGGCCCTGGCCAGAGCAGGCTCGAATTAACCTGAGATCGTACTGACTCGTACTAAAAGAGCTGACTAACAATGTCTCTCTGAGGAACTCCTTCTGCAAAAAAATCTCTAATGTTGTCTTAAGAATGCCACCAGCAATGTACTTTCAGACAAAATAAAATGTGTGAAAATGTGAGTTTGAAATATTTTGCCCTTTATATTCAAATCCAAAGCCAAAGGCATTTTTAAGACTATTACTTTTACTTAATCTTTAGAGCAATCACAGCTGGACTCCTCAATTCTTTTATTGATTCCTTCTGATCAAACCCAATGAAGAATTATCATCACCAAAATGACAGAATTAAAGAAGGCAGAGGAGGATTTGTATCCCGCTCCCATAGGGGGACCTGGAGAGTCTGGGTAAGCCTGGGGGTAGCAGGCTCTGGTGGATATTTGAATTTGATAGGACCATTGTTAGCCTTAACAGCCTCCCATCCCAGATTTAAGCTAGCCTCAAGCACATGTGGGTCCCTTCCTTGGGACAGGACTCACAAAACATGGAGAAGGAAGACGTCTCTGCCCCCAGGCAGTAGGCTAGTTTAGAGAACCTCAGATGAGGCACATTAAAAAGCCAGTGATAAATTTGGCATGACAATTCCAAACAGCATTGCTTTTGTCTGTAATTAATTCCATTGGTGCCTAAGGCCCCGGCTGCCCCACCACCAGTGTGGGCCAACAAGGATATACACCTAACAGCATGCCTCCAGCCAATACAGCACTTCACTTCTGACATGCATGACAACAGCATAATGGCCAGTCAACAATGCCAATACGTGATTATAAAAAATACAATAAACTTTACTTGGGTAAAACTACATTTGTCATATATAGAAATACAAACGATAACAGTATAGAATTATGGACTTGGAATCACCAGCAAGGCATAATGAGTAACTACAAATCCAATATATATATACTGTATATATATATACACAGGGGTTAGACAATGAAACTGAAACACCTGTCATTTTAGACCACAATAATTTATTAGTATGG
>JAOVVG010000050.1:15259851-15271174 GCA_028566375.1 Leptodoras nelsoni | reverse complement strand
ACACAACATTATGGGTGACATACCAGAGTTCAAAAGAGGACAAATTGTTGGTGCACGTCTTGCTGGCACATCTGTGTAAAATTTTTTTTTACAAATTTTGTTTATTTTTATGACATCTGCATTCATGGGGAAGTACACAAATATTTTATATTTCTAAATATTATTTTTCAAACAAAAATGTTACAAGAAATTTTGGTATGTCAGTATGGACAACATTACATAACAGACCAGCATTCAGACAAGATCCATAAGGAAGCCTGCTGGGTTTTACATGCAAAAAAAGAAGCACAAGTGACAAAGTCTCCAGAGCTGTGGCAGATTCTCCAAGATGCTCTGTAAAACTTATCAGTTAATTACTGTACAGGACTGTGCAAACTTCTTGTAAAGATGCCCATGCAAAGACATGCTGTACAGCAAAGTTTCCTTCAAAAATATTGAACATGATTTTGAAAAATATTAAAAGTGTAGTAAAGAGTAATAAACTAAAGGAGGTCAATATTTGATGTGGGTTTTTTTTAATAGTAGTCCCAGGCACAATTTGTGTAGTATTATAAGGAAATTGGCTAGTCTTACTGAGCATCTTGGAGAATGTGTTACAGTTCTTATGCAAACTTCACTGTCAAACAAACTGTCACACCACCTTCTTGCATGTAAAATCCAGCAGCCTTCATTATTTCTTTGTCTTTACTGACATACAAACACTATTCTGTAACTTTTTCATTTTTGTTGGAAAAGTAATGTTTGGAAATCTTTTGTGATTAAAAAAAAAAGATCCATAAGTAAATTTGTACTAAAAAAATAGGGTGCTAAGACTTTTGCACAGTACTGTATAATTACATCCATAAAATAAAATCATGCACAATAGAGCATTGCTATATGCACCCCTGGTGTATGATATTAGTTCTCTATTATGAGTTAGATAATATGCCTACTGCATACTTACCATCATGTGTGTCAAGCAGTATGCAGTAACTGAAAGAAGCATGTGGAAATTGTCTTTAAAAGGAAGCATAATGGTCATTTCTTGCTTTATGCTTAAAACAGATTAGCAAAGCCCCGGAATATACTGAAAAACACACAGGAAACATCTCTGTGTTTTCAAGCCAAGTTATTTATTTCACCAGCCTCAGCACACAATTTATGCTGTCGAAGCTTGCAAACTAAAAAGAATTATCTCACTGGTTTTCCGTTAGTGCTACATCTTAATGATGAGCAATTACTGCCCAGTCTAGCCCTTATATAGCCTTACTAATGTGGAAATTGCAAAAGGCAACTGCTGGTGTGTGGTGTCCATGTGGGACTAGGATTTTATGATCACCAGAAAGATTTAATACAGATTATGATGGCAAAGAAAAACAGCCATTTCCTTCTTCATTTTTCTAAAAGCTTAAGGATTCCTCAGAGGCAGAGACAGATAGATAGACAGACAGACATAGTCAGCAAGAAACACAGAGGCAGTAAAAACTGGATTATACTCCTAAGTAGTTTAATTACCATTAATGCACCTCATTAAATGAAATATAGCTGAGTGCAGACATTAAGAGTGTCCCCCTGCACAGTGATTACTCTTGATTTCACCACAGAGGCCCAGAGGGAGGGAGACGGGGAGAGAGAGAGCAAAAGAGAGAGAGAGAGAGTTGTAGTGATGTCCAGCAAGGGGATGCTATACACTTCACTGGTTAGTGTGTCATTATACCATCACCTCATCAAATCACATGATTACACCCACAGAGCTGGCTGCAGTCCCCTGATGATGACATGTGCAAACAGCAGTCCACTAATGATGACACACATGAGCTTTGAGATAACCTCAGTGCAAAGGCCACTGAAGTACCATCACTCAGCCCTGGCCAGGATTGTTTCAGACTGGACTCTGCTTTCTGTGTTTGCTCAATTTACTGCTCTGTTAACAGATCTGGAGTTGTTTGCCCCAATTATATACACCAAGCAGCCGTAACATTAACACCGCCTGCCTAATATTGTGTAGGTCCCCTTGTGCCACTAAAATAGCTCTGACAGATCAAGGCATGGACTCCACAAGACCTCTGAAGGTTTGCTGTGGTATCTGGCACCAAGACATGAGCAGCAGATCCTTTAAATCATGTATGTTGTGAGGGAGGGCTCCATAGATCAGGATTATTTGTCCAGCACATCCCACAGATTCTTGATCGGATTGAGATCTGGGGAATTTGGAGGCAAAGTCAATACATTGAACACTTTGTCATGTTCCTCAAACCATTCCTGAACAATTTCTGCAGTGTGGCAGGATGCATTATCCTGCTGCAAGAGAACACTGCCATTAGGGAATACCCTTGGCATAAACGGGTGTACTTGGTAATGTTGAATAAGTAACATCCACATGAATGTCAGGACCCAAGTTTCCTCAGAAGAACACTGCCCAGGATTCAACACTTTCACCTCTGGCATGCCTTCTTCCCATAGTGCATCCTGGGGCCATCTTTTCCCCAGGTAAATGACACACACCCAGCCGTCCACATGATGTAAAAGAAAATGTGATCCATCAGAGCAGACAACCTTCTTCCATTGCTCCATGGTCTAGTTATGATGCTCATGTGCCCACTGTAGGTGCTTTCAGTGGTGGACAGGGATCAGCTTGGGCACTCTGACTGGTCTGCAGCTATGCAGCTGCCACACTGCAAAAATGTTCAGGAGTGGTTTGAGGAACATGACAAAGGGTTCAGGGTGTTTACTTGGCCTCCAAATTCTCCAGATCTTAATCCAATTGAGCATCAGTGGGATGTGCTGGCCAAACAAGTCTGATCCATGGAGGCCCCAGTTCACAACTTAAAGCATCTGCCACTAATGTCTTGGTGCCAGATAGCACAGCACACCTTCACAGTTCTTTTGAAGTCCATGTCTCAACGGATTAGAGATATTTACTATTTAGGTGGCACAAGGGGACCTACAGAATATGGCTGATTGGTGTTATATATATATATATATATATATATATATATATATACACACACACACACATCACAGCAATTCTACAGTAGGTAGGGTGCTTAAAAGCTGTAATAACTCTGTGTGGGAGGTTGGGGGACAGTTTATTGAGGGAGACTTCTTTAATGCAAAGGCTTATAATTATCTACTGACCTCCAACTCTCTGCTTTGCTCTGACATATCGTTTTCCTAAATGTCAGGAGGAGCGTTCTGGAGCCATCGGCTTCAGCAGTGCACTCCTCACAGCCCTGCTGCTGGTGCTGATTTAGCCCCAATCACTGTGTATTGCTTCTCTCCTCTCCTCCCTTCTCCTCCACTCTCCTCCCTTCTCAACAGGGAATAGCCATTCAGGCACCAGCGATCGTTGACCTGGCTATTGTTGTTTGTGATACTTACTGGTAAACTTTTGCAATCAATACAACATCAGGCGGGGGAGCCCGGGGGAACAGGGAGCTGAAGCAGCGCACTTAATCTTGCAGCCGGCCGCTGCTCCCTGCTCTCCTGCTAAACTGGGTAGTTGGCCTAGTTGATGCGGCATTATTGCAGCAGAGGTCAGATGAGAGCTGTCAGCTTGGTCCATTGATGAATGGCTGTTTTTGATAAAGTGCCTCACCTATCTAACAAGAGACATTTAATAATGATGGACCATAACAACACACAAAAAAATCCTTGTAGCCTGCAGCAGCAAAAAAAAAGTTATTTCCTTTCTCTTGCTTACCTCTACCTGTCTGTGCTTGTTTCTTCACCCTGGTTCCTCCTTCCCTCTCTGGCACCAAGAAAGTCTGCATTATGGTTGTAAATCATGTGTCTACAATTTCCTTAAAGTCAGATTTATTTCATATACTTAAAACTAGAAATAGAACAATTCATCTGCATCCAAAACCAACTAAAAGAGACAATCCTTTTTGTTTAGATTTTGCAAATGTGTTTCTGTTTTTAAAGACAGTGGGTATAAGTTTTCAGTAACATTATTTATTTTTCTGATGTAGTTACATTCATTAGTCTTATATCCTAAATCATTCATTAAAACCTTCTTCCTTTTATACTATACCAGCATTTGTTAAATCATGCAGAAACATAGCTCATTACAGTACTGTGTGCTTTAACCTTATTTATACCATAAAGCTGTTAAGTTCTCAAGTCTGAGGAAGGCGTTACTTAATGTTCTATAACAGCATGGCTTTTACCATGGTTCTAAAAAATAAATATAAATGGTTATAAAGCACATTATTCCTATTGGAAATAACTTTGTGTAGGGATCCTAGAATATTCCTAGAAACACACATCCCATCAATATAAGGTGTATATTTAAATATAATGTAACTGTATAAAAAAAGAGAATTTAAATAAATACATACACCGATCAGCCATAACATTAAAACCACCTCCTTGTATCTACACTCTTTGTCCATTTAATCAGCTCCACTGACCATACAGGTGCACTTTGTAGTTTTACAGATAGAGACTATAGTCCATCTGTTTTTCAGACTTTTTTAGCCTCCTTCTACCCTGTTCTTCAGTGGTCAGGACTCCCATGTGACCACCACAGAGCAGGTATTATTTGGGTGCTGGATGATTCTCAGCACTGCAGTGACCCTGATGTGGTGGTGGTGTGATAGTGTGTGTTTTGCTGGTATGATTGGATCAGACACTGCAGTTTGCTGGAGTTTTTAAATCTCTCAGTGTCCAAAAATATCCAGCCAACAGCATCCTGTAGGTAGCATCCTGTGACCACTGATGAAGGACTAGAGGATGACTAACACAAACTGTGCAGCAAAAGATGAGTTATTATCCCTGACTTTAGATCTACAAGGTGGAGCAACTAGGTAGGTGTGTCTAATAGAGTGGACAGTGATTGGACATGTGTTTAGTAACTTGAGCAGCACTACAGTATCTGATCCAATCGTACCAGCACAACACACAAACACACCACCACCACCACATCAGGGTCACTGCAGTGCTGACAATCATCCACCACCCAAATAATACCTGCTCTGTGGTGGTCCTGTGGGGGTCCTGACCACTGAAGAACAGCATACAAGGACCTAACAAAGTCTGCAGAATAACAGATGGACTACAGTCTCTATCTGTAAAACTACAAAGTGCACCTGTATGGTAAGTGTAGCTGATAAAATGGACAAAGATTATAGATACAAGGAGGTGGTTTTAATGTTATGGCTGATATGTGTATTTATTACCTATCTTGCTATTTAAATAGGCATGAGATGCACCACTAAAAAGTTTCAATTTGCTAAGAACAATAGGTGTGTATCATTATACAGCATCTAAACCATCAAACGATCTAACTTTCCATGCCTATGAAAAAAAAATTGCCAGATTATGTCCTCATAATGAGCTTCAAAATAAGCTCCGTCATCTCATACACTTTCTTATCAGGCCAGCTGCAGGATAATTGAATGTCTTTTAAACCGTGTATGATCTTTCAATAGACTGGGAAAAGCAGGCCGCGGGCAACATTTTGCTATATATCAGCCTGATATGCAATCAAATCAGCATGTGCTTAGCTTAAATAGCGCTGAATAAAAAGCACTCTCGAGATTCTGGAATCAAGTTATGAGAGTTACAGTGAAATTAAATGCCATTCTTCCTGGAAATAAAGGCGAGGCAGCGCTGACAGGTTTGACGGGTGCGATGCCTGCAGTGACAGTGAATAACAAATTAATTGGGACCATAACACATTCTCTCCAAAGGTGAGGTAAACACAACACACTGGATATTCTTCAACATCAGTAAGAATATCAATGGCGTCTAAAAATAAACCCTGAGACATTGAACAGTTTTAATGGATTTTGACATGTCTGCATTATACTGTCACTCTAGTATAAATGAATCATAACTTTGCTGTGCACCACAGAATTACTGGCATTTTGAGAAAACTATACTATGAATATATTGGGCAGACTGTGAATTAGCATAGAAGATCAAAATAAATGCGTAATGACTTTGGAGGCGATGCTTCCCAGGTTGGGGAGGGGAAAAAAAAGAAAGAAGAAAGAAAAGAAGAGTTCTTACTGCTTTCTTGCTACTGTGTGTTATACAGAGTGTGAATGATTCCACTGTCCAAATATCAGACGGGCACTTACTAGACTTGCAAGAGCTTGGAAAATGAAGATTTCCTAAATGAAGCTTAATTTAATTAACTTCATATTTTGTATCAAACACAATGTGTTGCTAATGGAGATGGTGCTAGTTTGAAGCCATAGCTAATAACAAGGTTTTATATTAGAATAAAGAATATAGACCTTTCTCACAGCAGATGTGTTGTCATATGTAGTAATGAATAATGGTGTTCTTGTTGCCACTAAGGCAATGCAGTAAATAGCTAGCTACAGTATATGGTACAGTATTCTACAGTATGTAGAGTATCACACCTGACCATGATGCCCATATATGGGCCTTCCCTAAACTGTAGCCACAAAGTTGAAAACACATAATTGTTTTTGCATCCTGTAGTTTAGGATGTTGTTCAGTGACGTTCAGCGGAACTGAAGTGGCACAAACATACACACAACACGAGGTCCATGAGCACATGGTCTGCCAATGCTGGTGTGGAAGAACTCAAGCAGCTAGACCAGAGCTCTGACTTCAACCCCACTGAACACCTTTGGGATGAATTGGAACGCTGACTGTGCACCAGGCCGGCGTGCCAGACATCAGTGCCCAACCTCACTAATGCGCTTGTGGCTGAATGAGCAGAAATTTCCACAACCAAGCAAAAAAGAATCTAGTGGAAAGCCTTCCCAGAAGAGTGAAGGCTGTTATAGCAGCAAAGGGGGTACCAAATTTGGAATGGGATGTTCAGGACATACGGGTATGATGGTCAGTTTTCCACATAATTTTGGCTATTAAACTATTCAAAATACTGTAAAAATGTTGACTTTCTGTGCAGAACATTATTTTGAATATTTTTGCATTCTGGTATGAATCAATTTAATTAACTAAGTGAAAGTTTTAAGTAACAAACCAGACCATTGCACTATTTTTGAGTAACTGTTTGAATAACACATTACAGCTATACAGTTCAAAGACATTTATAGAACAATGTGATTTTTGCAGAAGTGCATGCAACACATATTTTCATTTCAAGAGTACATGTCAAATTACACTTCACACTGAGCCCTTATTAGTTTGATCTAAAGTCCACTTGAGCACATTCATGCACATACACGTCAGTTTGAAATACAGTGCTAATACACATGCATGGTGTAATTCAGTGAAATCTGATTTGTGTTCTGTTTCATCATGCAGCCCTCAAATAAAGAGGAAAACATCAGGAATTAAGTGTTTATCTTTTGAATTTTATTACAGTGCTGCATGAAGTACTTTTTCTTTGAAAGGGATTAAAATGGGATTAGAATTAAAATTTAAAGTAGCCCTGGGACTATATTTTACAAATTCAGTTAAACATTATATATATATACACAGTGTCATAATGTGTGAGAAATTGTTTGCACTGAATTGTAAAGACCCTACATTTATTGTCATACTGTCACAGTCTAATGATTAATATGAGTTTTATTTTGAACATATTTCTATAAGAACATATTGAACTTATCTGAAATTAGATGATTAAATTTCCTCTAAATCACAACATTGCAAAAACACTATGCATGTTAGTAGTAATGATTAATTGTGCGTAATTGGTCTGGCTTGCTAAATTCACCATTAGGGAAATGGTTAACATCTGTTTGTCATTAATTACAATAAGATCAATGCAACCTTTAGTTATTACAGTAATAACTACATCATTAAACAGATTCATGAAGGTTGGAGCCATGTGCAGGACAGCAATAGAGCAGCACTAGCAGTGCATCCAATTATGGTGGTAAGGAGAAATACTAGTAGATGTAGTATTACTAATGGTAATTTATTAGTTTAGGATAAACTGGTGGTACTAGTGGTGGGGGAGGAAGTGGCAAAAGATGAAATCATTAGGTTATCACAGCTGTTGTTAAACAGCTAACACAAGGCTTGTTTGTCCTATTATTAAACTGCTCTTACCTCATGCTGGTGAGGTGGAGAAACTGTCCTACTCAGGACCACCCAACACCCCCCACCCCCTTTCCGTAAACCCAAAGTGAAGTAGTGTAGAGTGGAGTAGAGCAAGTGATGCCACAGTGCACCAAGTCTAAATCTCTCACTGTAAATACTATTGTAATATTCACTCCATCGGCCTCTGGAGAATCAAAGCACCCTTTGAATATTTAACACAGCATGTTGAGCTTATTTACTTCCACATTCAGGATTCCTTCACCACCTCTACAGTACACAGCTATTCACACAGTCTTACCTAGATACACATAAACACCCATTGTCTCCACTTCATCTATGCATTCATGCACACACACATTTGCACTCTCTCTCTCACTCACTGTCTCTCTCGCTCTCTCTGTCTCTCTCTCTCCTCTTGCCCTTTAGCTCGTGAGGAGGATAATCCCTGGGCTGGCAGGGCAGCAGTGTTGTTTTGCAGTTGTTTGCAGTGTAGTTCATAAATTATAGATGGGCCATGTCGAGGGCCATCACGGCACTGAAGCCTGTCTGGCCTGACAGCTGTATGATGCCCACTCAGTGCAGCAGATTGGGAGCTCAGAGTTTCATCAATAAATATCAGGGCCGACCCTCACTCTCAGCCTTGTGTCAGCGGTCAAGGTAATGGCTTTTTATTATGGTGAAGGGCAGCACAGTGAGGGGTAGGCTTAGAGTTGCTCGTCCATCGCTGGTCCTCGACAGAAAGAGAGAGAGAAAGAGCGAGACAGATGAGGCAAGGGAGAGGAGTGAGGGAGAGGAGGAGGGGAAGAAAAGTTAAATGTCTGAAGCTCAGACTAAGTGAAGTCATGGGAAATGGGTGAGAGGATATCTTTCAAAAGTAATATGCTCTCTGGGTTAGTTTCATAGTTTTATTCTATTTAGAGTTTAGCTTTATACGTGTAATGTGTAGCATTTTGCATTCCTCAAATGTGGTAGAAACGCAAGACATTATTGCATTATAAGAGCATGTTTGTATCTCTTAATGCCTTGAAGCAGTATTTGAATCATAGGAGAGAGATGCTGTGGAGAAATCTCAATCAGGTACATTCCCCACTGACGTCTGGAATTATAGTTTTTATCTCAAATGGCAGAACAACATTTGTCTAAAGTTCATTCATCAGAATGTTGCATATTCTGAAAAGGGTAAAAGTGCTATACCAGCCTGTCAGAGGAGCACAAAGGCTAGATACTATAGATTACTCCTATCCCCCTGCCAGATATAAAACGGATAATTACATATTTGTGGCGGAGGCTGAGCACTGTAAAAATCAATAGACCTTTTTTTTCAGATGACACTTCATTAGGGAAGAGAAATCTGGCGGCTGTGAGGAAGAGCAGTGCAATTAAACGCTCCTGCTAGCTCACAGGCTGCTACGTCTCCATATTATCATCCACTTTATCTGAAATAGTGGTTGCACTTGAGGCGTAATTGGGAAGCATTGATTACGTACTTTTATGTGTACACTGTTGCAAATCATTATGGAGAGAAGCAATAGTTAGTTAGCCTCTCTAATGAAGCACTAATTGTGCTAAGTAGGTTAAGATGTTAGTCAAAGTCTCAGATCAAAGCAGAGATATTCTTCACCAATCACTGTCAAAAAACAAGCTCACATACACACTGGCAGGATGTTTTGAAACATATTTATGAAAAAGTGAACAAATATTCATAATTATAAGGTATTTAAATATAAGGTCTCCCATAGGTGTCTCCTTGAAAACATTTGGAATGTGTTTTATTTATTTTATTATGTCAATTGTGATTTTTTTTTGTACAGCAAACAAAATATATAAAATAATGCCTTTATTCAAGAGACATTACATTTGCATGCAGCAAAATTCTTTATTTGCTAAATATATTTGATTTTCACCTACTTTTTATATTTGCTATATTTTATATAGAAATATATATTATATAAATTTTACATTATGCAAGTATACATACATATATGTTAGATTATACATGCCAAATACCAAAATAATATAATATAATGATTTTTATAGATTAAACATAAGCAGTATAGCTTTTGCTACCTGCAGTTCATTGCACAAAATACATTTTCTACATCTCAGTGTTTGAGTTTCCTCATTCAGCATTTGCCATCTGGTCATGTCATCTGTGATGTGTGTACAAAATACATGCACATATGTATTTCTGAAATTTTATAAATTTGACAAAGAACTGACTCTGGAAATGTTTTTGAAATACATGAGACAGAACATTAAATTCTCCATAAATGTGTGCTGGTAGTTCCTGAACGATTTTTGTTTCCCATTATGGCATCCCATTAATTTTCAATTAAATAGATTCAAAATAATTTTTCAAAATTCTAAATAATTTTAGAATGTAATGTAGACATATTTAATGTATAGGTTAATGTCAAGGTTACACCTTTCATTAAAATAAAATACAGTAACCTTTGTGGCAAAAAAACAAAATGAGAATACCTGATTATAAGTATTAAGCTTTATTATTTATTATTTAAATATTAATTATTATTATTAATATTTAGGGAACCACTCTTCTAATTTCATATACTACTCTGAAAAACACATTTTTCTACTTTTGTACTTCTGTACACACACACACACACACACACACACACAAACATTTCCTACAAAGTGGAATTCAGGTATTTCACCGGACCATGTAATTATTCACCTTTTTCTCTGGCACAACTTTAAAGTATCCCACTGAATTAATTAGGCTTTGATTCTCTGATTTTCAATAAGCAGTATGAAATATATACTTTTTCTTAACACTTAGACTTATTCCAGTCCCGCACCTGCATTCACACACACTGCATTAAAACAAAAAGTATCATTTTTGTCTCATCTAACCCGAGCTTGTTGAAAACTACAGGGGAGCTTTGAGGTAGCAGTTGTTCTCATTGTTCTGTACATTTTTGTCTTCTGTAAGATCAAGCTGTAAGTTGGCCCTGGCCAAGCAGGACCATCTGATCTAGTCATGGTTCTGAGTATGTGATGCTTTTTTAAAAAGTTTCTAATTATGATGTTGAAGGTAAACATGTACATGTTTGTATGTATTTATTTTTGTAACCCTCTTGTGAGTTTTTTCAATATTCATTGTGATAAAAAGATGTCTCTAATTGGATTATACTTTGCACCGCATTTATCTTTACTCACCAGAAATCCACACTCATATAAATGAAATAAATAGATAGATAGATAGATAGATACATACATACATACATACATACATACATACATACATACATATATATATACAGGGGTTAGACAATGAAACTGAAACACCTGTCATTTTAGTGTGGGAGGTTTCATGGCTAAATTG
>JAOVVG010000050.1:15249689-15259751 GCA_028566375.1 Leptodoras nelsoni | reverse complement strand
GGCCCTACACCATACTAATAAATTATTGTGGTCTAAAATGACAGGTGTTTCAGTTTCATTGTCCAACCCCTGTAGATAGATAGATAGATAGATAGATAGATAGATAGATAGATAGATAATGAATGAGTGTGTGTGTGTGTGTGTGTAAAAAGAAACTAGATTTCTGGAATGCTTTTACCACTGCAATAAACCGTTGGCTGACTGATTACAAACTCAAGCCTTTGTTTTCCTTTTGTTTTCACTATAATAACTTCACCTACATTTACTCACACCTTCTAAAGTGATCTGATTGTCATAATCAATGCTACTAGTATTTATTACATTTAATGTTTATTTAAGATGTATGGCGTAAAGTGTGTTATATAGATTTTAGTACTATGCTGCATTAAGGTGGAGGGCTCCATCAGGAATGTAGCAGTAATGGAGCCTCTTCTTTCCCCAGCATGTCAGAAAATCTCCCAGCTTTACACTGGCATCAGGGGAGGAAGCCAAGTGCTGTTAGCTGTCATTGCACATGAAAGGATTAATGTCAGCCTATAAGAAGGGGGAAAAGCCATCTTATTCTTATTTATTCTGTTTCATTTTTCTTCCTGCAGCTCTGTGGGTGAGGGTGTCTAATGTCGGGTCTAATTTGTAGCATTTTAAAATTCCAGACTTAGAATCTTTACATATCTCTGGAGCTCTCGGCTCCTCGGCTCTCCCCTCCGAAGCCTGGATCCTACTCAGAATCCCCCCTAAACCCACCAATTTAAGATGTGGAGCAGAGTAAAGATTTACATGAGTTTGTAGTTGAGTGACTCCGAGTGAAGAAGCAGAGGCTCCATCCACACTAAACACTCTTGCTGTAATTACACTCGACCCAAACCCATACCCTGTACCTACAGCCAAATCAGAGAGAGAGAGAGAGAGAGAGCCTTATTCCCCAATGCTGATTCTGATTCCTCCTTGTTCAGGATATGTAATTGGCTCTGTGTTTTCTACTGGCTGCTAATAAGAAGCTTACTCTGGCTCCCTCTAGACTTGACCCACCACATTTTTGTTTTATGAATTTTACAAGGGGATTTTAATAGATGCTTTAGGCTATGCAAAGCAAAGGCTGAGAGCAGGGCATAATGGAGCAGGCAGAGCTGAGAGGCTGCTTATCATTGCGGACAGGTCTTATAACTTTCATTAGGACTAGCAGAGAACACCAAGCTGAGCAAAGCACAGAGGGACATGAGGGAATATTAACCTGTGCTCTCTAACTAACTATAATTGTTTAGCAGTGAGGCTGCATGTTGGACCCAGCCTCATTAACCAAGCAGCCACATCATGGCCTGGCTGATAGCAGCAGCCGTGCTTGTTAACAGAGAGGTGGAGAGGATGGAGAACACAGCAAGGGTCAGGGCACAGGGCAGTACTCCAATGGATTTAGAGCTGGTGAAACTTCTCTGACTAGACCCAGACAGTTGGACTCTTTTAGTCCAGAACCTAAGACTCTGGGTTCCTCAGTAATCACAATTTCACATAGTCAATATAAATGATGAGTGCAAAAAGGTTAGCTGATGCAAGTGAGTCCTAAAGGTGATAGTATCAACCAATACTGATGTAGTGTCTTGGTTTGATTTGCTTCACACAAATTGGCAGAAGACGCAAATTACCCACCTCTGTCTTAAGAGTAAAACAGTGCCACATCAACTGTCTAGGAAAGTCTGGTCCTTTGCTTTGCTCTTGTAATTGGGTGTTTCTCGTGTGCCAGATAAAGGGATGTAAATTTCTTGCCTCTTTCTCTCCCTATCTTTCGCCTTCTCTATCTCTCTCAATGGTGCTCATTTGAGAGGAGTAGAATGACAGTCTCTTATGCAGGGTCGCTCAGATGTAACGAATGAAAAATTTAAACTCACTCGCTGACCCATGTCCAACCCACACTGTCTATCCCATCATTAAAATACTTCTAGCTACCACTGCTTTTTCGACTCATCATTATGCAAAATCTTTTAAGTGATTTTAGCACTGACATACCCGCACCATTCTTTTACCATCAAGCTAATTTTTTCCCTATAATTTCTTACAAGAAAGAAAATGAAGTTCATTTGTGATGTTTTTACTGGAGCTCCAGCAAAAACGATGAGGCAGTGAGGGTAGCAGAAATGGTCAAAATTCTTGTTGCCATTTATAGAGCTTTAGATGATTCACAATAAGGCAGTTGCTTCAGTGCAAGATCACTAAAAACAAAACAAGCACAGCTCTGAATGGAGGAAGTATAAGGCACCATTATGGCACCTCTCTTTAATTCATGATCCATCACTTTGAGTCTACAGCACAGGTTACTTCTCCAGAAAGCAGAGACAATTCAACATTCAAAACTCAAAATCCAACATTTTTATTCTCTTCTGCCATTTGCATTTCTCTGTCTCTCTCTCTCCCTCTCATGCTTTTTTGTTGTTGGATAATTCTTCCATTTGAGGTGTGTTGCAGAGAAACAAAGCAACACTAAGAGAGGAGCAGTGTGCACGGGTGTCAGGTTGTCAGTAATCTGACAGCTATGGTAACTGCCCTGTAATCCGGCCGGCTGCAGCCCAGCTCAGAGCTGACATGCAGCTCTGTGAGTGACAGCTGAGGGCCACACTCAGTCCGCCTTCTGCAGTCACCACCACTCCATTAAAGCAGACGAGCCCAGCGCCCTTCACACAGAGAGCAGAGAGCAACCAGGCCTAACCTGCTGGAGCCAGGTGGGAAATAGATGCACTCTATGTGGGAGGAGCTGGATATAATACTGCTAGTATATAAAATCAATATAACAATGTACACACTGTTAAAATTGCATTTTTTTTGTTTGTTTGTTTAAAAAATGTAATCAAATGATCTTAAATGATAGATCATACCAGATCATTATCAACTGTGTAACAGTAACTATCAAAATTGAACTAAAACACAATTACAAATGTTTTGGGGGGGGACTATACAATAACCAGTTTGCATAAACATGTACAACATTTTCATAAAGGTTCATAAAGTGATTCTAATGAACCCCAAACAAAGATCAGCTGTTTCTGTGGGATTTTCTTGACATATTATTGGTTTCTGAATGGATTACTGAAGCTATGATCCACAAAGACCTTACAAACCATGCATGGGATCTCACTGTTGCAAGTATTGATTGAGACAGGGATATGAAAGAATTTTCAAAACATTATACATCTAATAGATGTACATTTGATGGAACAGAATGATGGTCATCATCAAGAAGTGTAGAAAACGGGGCAGCACGGTGACATTACAAAGAACAGGGTGTCCCTCCAAGTTTGATGAAAAGACAAGAAGAAAACTGGGAGGTTGGAGGCTGAGCAGGGAGGCTGTCAAGAGACCTTTGGCAAAATTAAAGGAGCAGATTAAATATCTGGCAAGTACTGGTCACTCCCTACATCTCTCTCTCTCTTTCTCTCTCTCTTTTTTCTCTCTCTCTCTCTCTCTCTTTCTCTCTCTCTCTCTCTCTCTCTCTTTCCTGTCTAGGGTATGGGATGGGGTGGTTCTTAAAAAAAAACAAAGCCTGCCTAAATCACCAGAAAAATGTTATTGTTTGATGAAAAGGTTATGGTAAAAGGTTATGGGCATAATTATAAAGTTAGGTGTAGAACAAAAAAACATTTTCATCCAAAGAACACAGAAATGATGTGGAAAAAAAGCATGTGATGTGAACACTAGTGACAGACTGCATTCTGTGGTACCTGATTTCAGCTAACCTACTTAATGTTTGTTCATCTACATATATTTTTCATTTTAATATAAAGGTAATAAGTAAAATTTTCAGGATGCAACAGAAGTGTTACATTAAATTAACCAGCTCTTGGCTGTATGAACACACCAGACAGTTATAAATTCAAAACTCGCTTAGAATGTTACAATCACTCTTTATGTGGATAGTCCATCTGCAGAGGGGTACAGGGTATTTGTAACATTTCAACAGCTTATTAGTTGAGATTCAAAGAATGTTTTGCTCTTTTACTTTGTCTGTAGATCTGAAAAGATTATCTGTAGAGTATTTGTAACAATTCGACAACATACCTACAGAATACGTGTAACATTTCAACAACTTTTTAGGGTTAGGGTTAGCGTTTGGTTTGGGGTTATGGTTTGGGTTATGGTTAGATTGTTCAATAGAGATTAATGAAATTGTTTCTTAATTGTTTTGCTTTTTTAGTTGTATAAACTTTGTTGAACATTTGTATAGCAAAAGTTACTGTTGAAATGTTACAAATACTCTCTAAACCCTCTGTGGGCAGGCTATCCAAATAAAGTCTTAGCAATGTTACAAAAGAATGTAATTTGTGATACAGCTAGAGAATGAATAAGGAGTGACAGTTTCACTGGCTGCAACCTATAACCCACTCTGAGAGCTGTTGTGTACAACCTTTTCATAAAGGTTTATAAAGTGATTCTAATTAACCCCAAACAAAGATCAGCTGTTTCTGTGGGATTTTCTTGACATATTATTGGTTTCCTCCAATTACTGAAGCTATGATCCACAAAGACCTTACAAAGCATGGATGGGATCTCACTGTTGCAAGTATTGATTGAGACAGGGGTATGAAAGAATTTTCTAAACATTGTACATCTAATAGATGTACATTTGATGGAACAGAATGATGGTCATCATCAAGAAGTGTAGAAAACAGGATGCGACAGAAGTGTTACATGAAATTAACCAGCTCTTGCCTGTATGAACACACCAGACAATTATAAATTCAAAACTCGCTTAGAATGTTACAATCACTCTTTATGTGGATAGTCCATCTGCAGAGGGGTACAGGGTATTTGTAACATTTCAATGTTCAACAAAGATGAATGAATTTGTTTCTTAATTGTTTTGCTTTTTTTATTTGTATAAACTTTGTTGAACATTTGTATAACAAAAGTTACTGTTGAAATGTTACAAATACTCTCTAAACCCTCTGTGGGCAGGCTATCCAAATAAAATCTTAGCAATGTTACAAAAGAATGTAATTTGTGATACAGCTAGAGAATGAATAAGTAGTGACAGTTTCACTGGCTGCAACCTATATCCCACTCTGAGAGCTGTTGCACTGAAACTCTGAGAGCAAAGAGAATGAAATCTGAATGCTTTCATATAAAATGTGAAAAGAGTACATTCACGTGAAGGCGGCATTATTTAAAATATGCACATAGTTGCACATTCAAAGACTGGCAAGTAAAGCAAATCTGGGCAGATGCAATCTCAATTTGAATGTGCACATGTATTTTGTATGAGAACCAAATAAATTTGTAAGAGTAGAAAGAACTCTGCTCAGCATCCGAAGTATTTTGTTCCTGACTTTTGCTGGTACAATAATGCTATACATATCTGAGTGATGTTTTAGCAAGAAGAAGAAGAAGAATCAGGACATAAATAATGACAAACAAGATGAACTCAAGAAGCTATCACACTTGACTTATACTAACAACTACTATTTTCAGTGAATTTTTAGGGTAAGCCTGTAATAGACAACTGAGAGCTGACAGCATACAATCTAGCAGTTCATTATGAGTGGTGTCAGATGTAATTCTATTAAATTTAGTTTAAAATAATCAAAGTAATCTGGGTTGCCAGGTTTCAAAAAATGTCCATCCCAACTACATATCACAAACTAAACAAATGTCATTCAAATAGATCAAAGATTTGGCCTTTTCCTCACCCTTTGCATAAGTAAGCAAGTATTTCATAAGTATTTTTATATACATACAATGCCTAGTCCATATTTCTTTTTCACTTTCCAAATATTTGCAGTACCATAGAAATGTTTCTGTACATCATAAACACATGCTTGCCAGCTGCAGATTACTTTTAAAATAGCCTGATCTGGCAACCCTGTCATTAGCCCTCATGTCCAATTCTCCTCCATTGAAAAGTGAATATAGCACAGAGACAATCCTGTCCCAATGGAGCTCTATTAGCTTGATGCAGTTCCCTTGTTTGACCACTAGGTTACAATTATAACTTTATGGAAGTGAAGGGGGGCAATGAGCTCACCGCCACACAATCACGCAAACCTGGAATGGCAAGAAAATCATTTTATTAGCTTAATGAATTTAGATATAAGTTATAGCTGTGTAAAAAATGTTTAACTTCTGACATCAGTAGTGATCAGTGCTAGTGCTGTGCTGTGATCTGTGATCTAGTGCTGTGATTTGGTGCCTCCAGTGAATCTCTGACACAATGCTCTGCAGATTGATATACAGTAATTGATGGTAGAATACAAGCCAGGCTTCCTGCAGTCACAATCACACTGCTTTGAGCTAAGGCAGTGGAAGGAATAACATAATATCTTTTTTGTTATGCAGTTTAGCGCAGCTAGGCATACATAACTGCCCCTGGAGTTTTTACCATCATCATTATAAAGCCTTTGTTGCAGTGTTTAAAGTTTGGGGTTATAATTTGCCCTGGCAGGTCGTATTTGTAAGACATTCATTAGAATACACATCCAATACATACCCACAAATGGGAGCCTGTGGCATGTCATCTGTTGGGAAAAGCCCCAAATCTAGCCAAAGCTATAATGACACTCAAAAGCCTAAATAATGGAGCAAGTTTACATAAATTAGCCCTCAGTGCTGCTATGCTAGCAGACAGAGAGCCTGTGCTGCTTGTGGGTGTGTGTGTGTGTGCCAAAACAGTAAATCTTTTAGTACCACCATCTTGCTGCAGATAAGGTGCGCATGACTCTCGTGTCTTTTCTTTGCCTCTCCTTACTGTTTCACCTCTCATCTCTTCACTCCAGGTGAACTCAACCAAGGTGGCTTATCCTCTGTGTCTAGTGGAATACTCAGCATTTCTCTATCTTCCTTATGAGTGCCAAAGGTGGCAAATGGAGGGCTAGCAGAGTGATAGGCAGCTCTAAAGTTCGCCAGCTTGGTCATGACTGAATAAATCCATTCACTTGTATATTAAGTGAAGATAACTTACTCAGTGAATGCTGTGAAATCACCACCCATATGGGTAATCCATGGATATGGCTATGCATGCCTATTTTTTTTCTTTCCTTATATTCTTTTATTCTGTGCAAAACCAGTTCACATAATGCAGATATTTCATTTTCCTTTATAATATATAATTTACACAGACGAATTTATACTTTGTAGTAGCTACATATGAGTGTGATTATGTCAGTTTAATAGTTGATCAGAGTCATTAAAAGCCTAAGGGGAGTGCTTTGTTTTCAGTGTATATTTTCTGAGGTCCTCTGCATGCAGACCCATAGAGCAGTAATGAGACAGATAATTGGGGATATTTTTTATTCAGTGGCTAGTTAATTGGTTGCCACTAGTGTCTCAGCAAAGGTTAAACTTAAAGTTGCATGTCACCAATTACTATTCCAGCTGGATCTGTTCATCTGGAAATGTTTATGGCAAAAAGTCAATGGTTGTGTGACAAATGACAGGAGCAGACGTGAATACTTTACAGATTCCGTCCTTATATTCTGCCTCTTTCTATTTATTTGAGTCTCTCACTTTTTCTCCATTCTCTTCCATTTTCTCTTTTCTCATTTTTTTCCTCACCATGCATAATCCTCTCTTTCTGAAAAATGCAATCGATGTGTGCATAAACAAACTCGTGTTGACAGCGCTCATATGAGAGAAAGAGAAACGGAGAGAGAAAGAAAGAAAATAGGGAAAGAAGGACAGAAGGAAAGATGAGAGGAAAGGCAGTGAAGGGATGAATGCATTACCATGCAGTTGGACTGTCTGGCACATAACAAAGCCTTGTGTGTGTGTTAAGCGTGTAGATTAGGTCAACTTTTTACCTCCTTTGAGCTCTCTGCCTGTAAATGACGAGTTTTGATGTGAAACAAGCAACATGTCAGAGGGAGTTGAGAGATGTAGGCCTACTCTGCCATGTCTCTGTGACAGGGCTGTGAATATTTGGGCCATTAGGGGCTTATTAGCGAGTAAATGGCCAGATGGTTCAGCCATGCGCGAGAGATGGACAGAGCTGCCTGCTACTAATCAGCCCTGTCTGTAGCCCCACTGTCAAACTGCACCACGCTGTAACCCATAGCAACCGAATAAAAGTTAATATTAGCAAGTCAATTTGAGCTACGGAGGCCGTAAACAGGCAAGTGAAGGATCGTATACTAAGAGTTGAAGAGTGAGAAAGAACTAGAGCAAAGCAAGCAGCCAAATATGCTTTTAAAGATCACACACATATTCCTCTCTGTAGTCACACCTGCTTTACTGATACATGTGTGTTTTGCCTAATGTTTGGCTACCTGTAGAAAGCACAATTGTGCTTATTTTACCTTAAGCTACAGTGCACCAAAAAACTTAGTTTTATTCCTGATTTACAAACTCTACCTCACTTTACATTCCACATAGGGTTCTTCAGATAGTAAGGCATCTCAATGCTACGACACATCCCAAGATAAAGTTCAGACACGTTATCTCAACGTTAACGCACTTTGGTTTTACAGCATAAAAAATGACGAATAAATCCATCAAGAGGCAGCAATAAATTTATGTTAACCCCTCTAACCACAAACACCCATAAACACTAGACAAACAAAACTCATACTAAATCTGATGTGATGAGTATTATCATTAAAAATAATTTCCATTTTTTTGTTCCTGTCAAGATCTAACAGGTACGCAAGAGCAGATGTCTGCTAGATAAGTTAAAGCAGACCACAAAACTGGCACTGAAACAATGAAAGTAGTGCACACATTGACATTTGAGAATGTTTACTGCCAAATGAAACTAAAATATGTGCACAATATTTAAAGAAGATAAATGTAGCACACACATTTTCTTCCACAGGGCACTGTAATATATAATTATGGGTGAAAAATGTCATAAAATGCTCATAAATAACAGACTTTATGCCCTAGCCTCACAACTGTCAAGCTTACATGAAACATCTACATAAACTGATAATAAAGTGACATTAAATTAGCTGTTATTATCCTTTAGATTTGGGTTAGAATGTGATTTTATTTAATTTAATTGACCTAATGAGTTTACAAGAAACTGTTACATTTACAGAAGGAGCTGATGATCAGAGCATAAAGTGAAGTTCAGGAAGAAGGTCATTTTACGTCCGTAGTAATGTGTGGATTTAGCCACCAGTTTTAGAGGTTGGCATGTGGGTTGTAAAAGTGATAACAGCCTAAATGAGAGATCCATGAAGCCACTGACTTGGATGCAGGGCTATCTTTAAGGATTATAGCTCTCTCAGTCCAAATATTATTTCGTTTATTTTAGTTTTAATTTATTACATAGTTTATAGTTTGCCCTGCTGTAACACACCAGATTTAGCTCATCAGCTCTTCCTGAGTTGAATAGAATTAGAGCAGGAAAAATACTAAAATGTGCAGCACAGGGGGTACTTCAGGGCCAGGGTTGGGAATACGTTTGTAAATGTTATAGAATTTGCAGTTTACAGATTAATCCTAATAAATCGTATTGTATCTGGGCAGTTATTGGTGATAAAACAGACATCTTCCATCTTCTCCAAGAAAAGCTGTTTAAAAGAAACCAAACATATCACCATCAGACACTACAGTATACTCGTATATATTTCTGTATCCCAAAGCAACAGACCTGCCTAAATAGATGTTATGCACAACTATTTAATAGGTAAATATGTCATAATTACAATGCCTGCTAAATAACTTGCAATATGGATGTTTACATTTATAGTAACATATGCACAAACTACTAGAATAAAGTATATTGTAGTTTTCAGTGCTACAGTGCAATCATTTCTTTGACTTCAACTGCTATATATTTGCTCATTACATATTACAGTCAATACTAAGACATACTGTAAGTATATAGTAACTAATGGAAAAAGTTGAATGGGAATTCTGAATTTCTATTATATACAGTACAGGCCAAAAAATTGGACACACCTTCTCATTCAATGATCAATCAATGACTATTGATTCTCACTGAAGGCATCAAAATTAGTTCATTCATAATATAATTCACATTATAAAATAATCATAATATGATTTTTAACAGTTGTCCAGTAGGGCTGTCGGCTGTGTAGTAACCTGACTTCTGCACAACACAACTGATGGTCCCAACCC
>JAOVVG010000050.1:15232048-15245270 GCA_028566375.1 Leptodoras nelsoni | reverse complement strand
TCATAAAAATAAAGAAAACGCATTGAATGAGAAGGTGTGTCCAAACTTTTGGCCTGTACTGTATATAGTGAAAAACACGTACCTTCTGCATGAGAATACATTATATTTATGCACACTTTATGCAGAAGAATTAAGATCTAATCAAAATCTAATTAAGAACACAAGCATTCGATTTCAATAACACTCAAGTAAATTATAATAAATCCAAAATAACACTTAAGTGTAGTAGTGAAGTTTCTCAAGTATTTTCCATCCCTGCATATTGGTGAATTTTGGGAAAATGAGAAAATATTGGGAATAATTAAGATTTTTTCAAAATCATACAAGAATTGACATTTAACAATTCACTTTAATTCAATTTTATTTCTAAAGTGCTTTTAACAACATACATTGTCCCAAAGCAGCTTTACAAAGACATGAAGACAATACTTGTAACTTATATCAATTTTATCCTTAAATGTTAGCTGGGGGTGAAGGTGGCAACTCCCTCAGAGTTAAGAGATAGAAACCTTGACAGGAACCAGACTTAAAAGGGAAATCCATCCTCATGTGGGTGACACCAGAGTGCTAAATAGTAAACCATCTGTTACTGTAACCAGTAAATTCATTAAAGTTTTAACACTTTGTTGAAGTTATAACCTGTTCACTGATGGAGCTTTGATCAATAGAGTGCAAAACTGTCCATGGCAATTAGTCCTAGCTATCATAGGAAGGTGGCTTTTATCAGTTGCAAAGCCAAATTCATGATAACAGCCAGTAATGTAACTGTTTCATTAACCTGATAGTGTCGGTTCGGCACCGGAGCTATGTTACATTAATCGATTGGATTCAGGATTTGCATTTGGGTGGAGTGCAAGTATGCAGAGCTCTTTCACCTCTCTCACGCTCTCACACAAGTGCAGCTTCACTACAATATTATAATTATAATTACTACTACACTCTTAGAAAAAGAGTTCCTTAGGGGGTTCAGGCATGTTAAGTATTCTTAGCATGATAAAGGGTTCTTTAAGGAATTTTTGATTTGACACTTGTTTTAATCTAAAGGGCTTTCATTTCAAAACGATAACACATTCATTCATTAAAAGCTATTGTTATCTGTTGTGGATACACATTTATGATTACAGCTAAATGTGTTTATGTTGCTAAGGCTGCTGTATTGTGTATTTTTGACAGAAAATAATCAGATGATATTTCAATACCATTTTGATGCCAAAACTGACAAATGAGGAACGCTCGTCTCGCCACCCAACCGGAACTTGTTTCAATCACACTTCCATCATATGGGTGTTGAGAACTCTTTATAATAACATATAAATTAAAATTGTACAGTTCCATCATAAATGAGAGACTTAGAGCTCCTCCACATCCTACATCCTAGTTTAAACCCTGATCACATTTATGATTACAGCCCAACTTGTTCATATTTGTGTATATGGAGCATAAACACAAGGCTAATTTGCATAGAAGGAAGTAAGAATTATTATGTGATGCAAATGAATGCATTCTTGAAATTTCCGTTATGATTATTCTCCATAACCACATTATGCTGCGCGGCAAAAAGAATGTTATTAAGTAGTAAAGACAAGACAGAAAATCCGATGGAAATTATTATTCGACATATCTTTGCATTTCATGTGACAAGATAACTTTATTGTAAACCACTTTTACTCTATGCACTTGGGTATATTTTCCTAATGCCCTTCCAATAACGGTAGGTCTTTAGGATTAGATGACATGGGAAAGAAGAACCACGGGAGCTGAGTAAGTCTGCGTGTTTAATTATGACTAGTTATCCCGTTAACTTTTCTTTGACTCAAACATGTATGTAATAAGCGCATTTCTGTGGGCTGGGAGGGTAAATGTGAAAGGTCAGCTGTCAGTTTTAATACAACTAGCTCGCTTCTAATGAAACGCTGCTCGCAATATGTGTTAAATAAGAATGTATTAATTCCTTAAATGTCTCTCAGATTTTTGTGTGTCTAAGCCCCTTTTAAAGGAGATAATTTGACAGCAGCCCCCATTGACAGCTCGGAGCAGAGCAGACCAACACCTGCGTCCAGCCAAGCATCACCGCCCCCATCCCTCTTTGCTCTCATCCTCCATTCCTCTCTTCCTCTGCTTGTTCACAAATGAACTGTCACATCATTACTGTGGCTGATGCAAAATAATCTGCCTCCAAATTAGCATGGGTCAGGCCACTCAGCTTCCTTTCTCTCGGGCTCTCTCCTTCTCTCTCTCCACCACCTCCTCCTCCTCTTCCTTCTCTCTCTCTCTCACTCTCCTTCTATCTCTCTCTCTGTTCACGCGGTGTGCTTCTGTGAAGGTGCTGGTTTGAATATGCATCTCTGCACACTTCCATCAGGCGTTCCACAGGGACAGCACGTGGAAAGCAGCAGCTCTCTGCATTAGCATGGAGGGTTTGGGGTCCCCGTGCAGATGCCCCATCCCACTTGTTCATTACTACTGAATTTCATCAGCCTGATGATGTCCACATGTCAGTTGAGTGAGAGGATTTTACACACAAAGGAGCCTGAGGGAAAAGGACTTCAGCAACTAATCAGCTGATTATCATAACTCTGACTCTAAGTGAGACAGGGAAGGGAGAGAGAGAAGGAGAGAGACAGGATGAGGACAAGCCGATCGACACCCCCATTCCTCCTCTTTATGAGCATACGGTGTGATATGCAAAGTGAGTAAATGAAATTCAAACATATGAGCAGGACAAATGAAAAGCACATAAATCACTGCCAGAGTAAGTGGGCAGTGACGAGAGGCCTGTTTTTGGGTTCAGGGTCACACTCTTTTCATCATTACTATGTAGGTTTGGATGAGTCTTTGCCTGAATTACAGAGTAATAACAATATAATCATACTACCTATAAGTAACTGGACAGCATGATAACCATTTATTAAAAGCTTTAGTTCTTTACCACAGCACCTTGGATCCTTATGAAGCCACAGAATTCCATCTTGAAGTCACATGGTTTTACAATCACGTGAGCCATATATGATTCACACCTCTTATTACACATTTCTTCATTTTAGGTTTGAGGGGTCAAAAAAGTTAACAAATGAACATACTTGATATTATGCATAGTCTAATATTATGTTGGGGGACATGGTGGCTCGGTGAGTGTGTGCGTGTGTGTGCCCTACGATGGATTGGCGCCCTGTCTAGAGTTGTTCCTGCCTTGCGCCCTATGCTGCCGGCTAGGCACCGGCTCCCCCATGACCCTGAAAAGGAATAAGCGGTTAAGAAAATGAATGAATGAATAATATTATGTTTGACACTTGTTTGATAGTCCTATTGACCACAAGTTCTCAAACTTTTTGCTGCCAAGGACCCTGTTAGGTGTAAAATAAACAAATAAACAAATAAATAAATATTCATATTAGGTTAATTATAGATTATTAGAGCTATATGGTGCGTGGAGTTCTTTTTTTGGTGCAACAAGGTAATATTTCTTCCACTAAGTTCTGTTACTCAGCTGCATCAGATCAGTTAAGACACTTGAACATCTGAGCAGTCACATCATCAATCAAAGTAAATCAGTTCCACTGGAAGGTTTATGTTAATCCTCATACCACTATGTCTCACGACATGCTCATGAACAGTTCCATTTCTATCCTTACTTTCCTTATTTTATCCATAAGGCATTTCACCCAGATATCTTTATTTTTTTTTCAATCTGTTTTTATATTCTTGCGACTTAATTTTAGTTAAAGATGTAATTTTGGATGCATATATCCTAATCTATTCTAATCTAATCTATAATCTAGTGAAATCTATCATATTAAATATGCATATTATCCAGACTGGATTCACTGAGAATTGAAACTACTACAATGCATGATTTACAGATGCAATTTATATGCATTAGGAGTCTGATTGTAAGTCTACCCAAGGGTTCCTTCACAGAGTATGTATGCTCACAGGGATATGCACACAGCCTTACGAAATATATGCTATTGTGTACACACACACAAAAAAAATCATGCACATTCACAAGCACACCAACATACAACAGTCAGCCACACACAGTGTGCCTCAGGCCCAATTAGAAAGTCTGCAGTATGCATTGTTCCTGTAGCCCTAGGATCAATGTGCTGCAGGCATCTCCCCATCACCAGGCCTAATGATGTCTTTCTGGACCACGGCCTCACACACTGCATAGTAATCTTCTGCTAATTAGCGCTATAATGCTCAAGCAAACCGCCTCAGCTCCACAATCCCAGAGCGAACTCACTGCACTTATTTATTTCCAGCCTCTCTCCTCTATTCTTATTGCTAATACAATTCTAGAGAAGTCAGGGGAATTATCTATGACTTGGAAGAGTAATAGAGAGACTGATACTGTGCTTTAAAATTTGAGGTCAGATTAATGCTCGAACAGAAACTGGAAATTCTTCATTATGAACTTAGTTAGTACTTAAACTACTGTGTGTATACAGTCTCTCAGGGGTTAAGATGGATGATCTCAGGTAAATTCTCTAATGCTCGGTTCATAATACAACCCTGGCTAGTAGTTTTGGCTCGTTTTGGCTACAGTGAATTACCATCTAAGTGAAGGATAATGATCAGCAATTGACAGAATATGATCTATGTGACTTTCCGCTGTACATCTGCATTCAGCTATGCTTCTGACTTCATGAGCATTAAGATTGGGAATTCTAAAAACTAGGCCAGAGGGGCTAAAATGCAGATGTAGCTATAGTCACCAGGGAAAGATTAGCCATGTGTCAGGTGCACAGGTGCAGGGCAGACTCACCATTGGGACACCTGAAGAATCGCCTGAGTCGTAGGCACAGGCCTGGAGAGTAAAAAATGTCAACAATTTCAGCTGAAATTCAAACAATGAGAACACTAGTTTCAGCAGTAAGCAAATTGCCAAGCTTGGAAATCTGTATTAGTGGGGCCCTTTCATTTCTAGCGTTCCTTTTTATTTTTCCAGCGGTAACTTATTTCCTCAGAGCTGACATTCAAAAGCTATGCTAAATTTGGCATGTGAATTCGTCTTGTGTATGCCTCTCATGTTCTAACTTGTGTCCATTCACTCTCTTCCTGAGAGGTTAATACCTGACCAGCCCTGCAGACAGGCTGACTTGAACTGACAGCACATCTACCAGTGCAGGACTTCCTCTCTCTTCTCCACACGCAACAGCCTGACAGTCTGATGAACTGCCAAAGAACCTTCTCTCATCTCACCTCCTTCTTGTACTTCTCCTTGGGCATACACACTGACATGAATGAGTGAATGAGTGACGTTTATAGTCTGTCAGTCCTTTCCTCTCTGCATCACATGTTGGTTCATTCACTATCTGGTAGGTAGTAGTGTAGTGTCTCTACTTTTGAGCTCTTCTGTCAGTTGTTTTGTTGTGTTGGTGTACCAATGGCATGTCATGTGTGGATATGTTTTTTTTTTTTTTTGCAGTAGTGCTGTGATTTGCCTGAAAAAGGTATGTGAATCATTCATTTTGCGTTGTTGCCTGTTGGCGTTAATTTTTTAGGCCTTAGGTATGATGTAGGCTTTGGCACTACTATACAACAAAGAGAGAGAGAGAGAGAGAGAGAGAGAGAAAAAAAAAGAGAGAGAGAGAGAGAGAGACCCTTTCCTTCAGTGGTGTCCTTTCCCCAGACAGTAATGGTGAAGGACCAGGCAGTTCAATACACTCACATGCACCATAATTAGCCATTATAGTGTGTGTGTGTGTGTGTGTGTCTGTGTGTGTGTGTGTGTGTGTGTGTCTGTGGTCTACAGTATAATGAAAGCCTCTCTAAATTGAGGAACCAGTTGGATTCTGGGTAGAGGAAAACTGTGTGGTGCCATCAAGGTGACCACCAGTGCAATTTACACCATGACTTATTTCCCCCAAGTCTCAGTTCCAGTTGCCTGTGTATGTGTGTCCTTTTTCGTTTGTGTTCAGTGTCAGCAAATGCCCTATGCAAGTGTTTGCTGTTTTGTGCTTTGTGTTGTGTTTGAGCATACCTTGTGTGTATTGTCTTCAAATATTGTGTGTGTGTGTGTGTGTGTGTGTGTTTCTATCATATGTTCCATTTGCCCTCGTTATATGCATGGAGACTGTAATGAAGCTGAATAGAGTAAGACAATGAAACGGAGTGTGCCACTGCCTCCTCTAACACCATGTGACTACATACTGACATATTCATTTTAAATTCTTTCAGACAGGACTTTGCTGAAACACAGCACTATCCAAGCTGCCTTATATCACTGCACCATGCTACACTATATTTTACTAGACTGAGAATGAAACATATTACACAAACTGTTATCTAAGTAAAATACATTTGTGTCAGGGAAAAAAATCATTAAAAACTGAATGAATGTTGACTAAGCATTGTGTCATATGAACAGTTCTGAATTCCACTCTCCAGCAGTCTAAATATATAAGGTATAAAAATATTTCACTATTTTTGTCTGTCTTTTTTTGGTGGAGACCAATCATTTTAAATAAGGTGAGAAAAAGGTATAAAAGAGGAATGGAATTATTGATCATGTTTGCAGGGTTGAGTTGGTGCCAGGCAGACGCAGAAGTAGAACAAGCGAGGAGCAGGTTTATAAAGGCAGGCCAGCAGCACACTGTCACCAGGCCTCTGTGTTCCTAAATGCAACTATAAATATAAGTATGTGTAACATCGCCTTGAAGGAGAAAGCTATGATTTTGCTGGAAAAGTTCTCCCTCTCTTCCTCACTATCTCTCTCTCCCTCTCTCTCTGTCAGCAGTATTTTCACATGGGGAGTGGGCTCAATGCGTTAGCTTTTTCTCCGCCTCTGTAAATAAGGCGTCCCCATTCTGTCACGCGCAGGAGAGGGAGCATTTGACTACAATGGGCTATTATTGGCCATCATAGGGATGAGACAGACTCTCTGGGGAGAAGGAAGGACTTTTTTGAACTGGAAATGTCGACTGCTTTTCACTGCACTCTCCTGTTAGGTTTTTCTGCCCAAAACCAAACAAGACAATGTTGCAGCTTGGTTAACTAAAGGAAGACACTGCATTAAATTAGAAATTAAGAACTGTTTCAGATAGTAAAGCTTTGCAGCGATGAACTCTTGCTCTCTGTGTCCAAGTGAGGTTTCTAAACGTATATATTTACGACTGTGGATGAGCTAAGCAAGGATTTACATGCAATAAGGCATGCTCTTATAGGAAAACAATCAAGCTGGTTGAATATTATTTTGTACTATACCACCTGTGTAATATTGTGTAGGTCCCCCTTCTGCCAGTACAACAGCTCTGACCAGTCAAGGCATGGAATCCACATGACCACTGAAGGTGTGTTGTAGTATCTGGGACCAAGATGTTAAAAGAGGTATTTTAAGTCCTTAAATTGCGAGCAGGGCCACACATGCACTATAATATTGACACCTTTTAGCAGTGGGCAGGGGTCAGCATGGGCACTCTGACCAGTCTGTGGCTATGCATTAACATTTTCAGCAATTTGTGCAACAATAGCTCTTCTGTGGTATCAGACCAGACAGGCTAGCATTCGCTGCTCATGCGTATCAGTGAGCTTTGGGCAACATGACCCTGTTGCCGGTTCACCGGTTGGTACGAACTACTGCATACTGACCCAGTTGTCACACTTGTCCATCTTTCCTGCTTCCAACACATCAGCTTCAAGAACTGTCTTGTATAATATACCCCATTGTAAAGGGAATCATTGTTATTCACTTCACTTCACTACATTTCATTTTATTGCTGATTGGTTTATAAGTACTCTGTGCTGACCATTACAGAGCATTACGCCTGAGAATCCTTCCATAAATGTTCAATAGATAGAAAGCTCCCCCATATCCAGGATTATATATATTGTTTGTTGCTAAATACGCATTGTTAAATAATCTGTTTATTATAAGGATTGTATTATGTGATGCTTATTTATTACTGAAATGGCAGCATGTTAAAACAACCGTGTTAATATAAACCTGTGATTTGAATTAATCAAAGCCTTCTGACTAACAAGAATTCATCAGTACTCTGGTATACATTATTTGAAAAATTTCACAGACAGTCAAATTCATCAGTGAGCTAAAGTGAAGCTTTGCTGTCTAACCTCCTCCCTGTAGGTACACGGCATTGTTTCGCACAGCCATTATGGTCTCCTGAATCCACATCCTCCTGAAGATGGCATGTGTCAGCACTTCTGTGTTGTCAAAGTCTCAGCCATGAACGTGTGTATATGGGTGTGCATGTGTGATGTCCTCTGGGTGGTCAGTTGGGCCTCTGATAACTAGCCATGCCTGAGACAGGACACCCTGAGGCCCCAACACTACAACTTAGCATCCACAATGTGTTCTCCTAAGCACACACAGACACACACACACACTAACAATGAGGTCTCACTTTTAAGGGAAAAACAATATATACACACATCAACACTACTCCATGTCAGAAAGTTGCTTGTGTGTACCTGAAAGCTGAAGGGACTGGAGACAGGAATATTTCATGTGTGTTTCTTATCCTTCCATAGATGACTCACTGAATGAATTTGCCTGTTGAATTGTAGTGAAGCAGTGTGGTTTGATAAGTAAGTGTGCAAACATCAAGTTCATTAAGCAGAGGATTTTATATCAGACAACTCATCAAACTCATTTCAGGGAGGTAGGACCGACCACCCCTAACCCCCACCCCCAACTAAATGTAAAAGTCACTGTTGCAGGGACACATAATTGAAGTCTGGGGTGAAGTGTATCTCATATTTTCTTGTTTTGGGACACTGAAGTAATGGACAATGAAAGAGAAAGAAAGAGAGAGAGAGAGAGAGAGAGAGAGACAGGTAGACTGTAAATCCCGCCCACAAGGGACCAATGGATTTACTTAGCAAAAAAGAGAATACTATCAGTATGCTTTCTCTGTCACTCTCTGGCTACTTTTGTTGCTTCCACTCTCAAAAAAAACTTTTTCTGGGATATTGTATATACTATACGGGCATCACGGAGCCGCTATCAATATGCAGAAGAATCCCAGAACCCCCATTCCCTTCATCTGTATCGACTGCAGTTCATTGGTTAAGTACCCAAAACAAGATTTATGGCATTAAAATCAATACTTGCAAAATCAGATATGTGGGCTGAATGAAAAGTTTACACTGTTATCATAGTCATCATTAGCATCTGTGCTAGAACAGAAGCCTAGGCTCTGCTTTCTTAATGCATCTCCCCACTGAACAAGTCCAGGTGGAGTGTTCCTGCTTTAGAACAATTCCGCATATAGACATAATCTGTATTAGTCAAAGCAATTAAAGCCGAGTGCAACTAACAAGCTTTCGCTCTGCTTTGTCTCATTAAAACTCATCACACTTTAAAATGTTTTAAGGAGGCTTCGAAACCCCATCGGTGTTTCTTTTGTAATTGATTTTCGCCCATAATAGCAACCATTAAGTAGGTCAGAGCAGGATTCAGTGTGCTGACGTTGCTTTATCACGGAGACCAGGCTCTTTAAAGAAGAGACAAAACCATATTTGATATTAAACCAGAATGTTATTCCCTATTACTGGTTGTTTGTAGGACTACAGCGTGCCCAGGGGCCAACAATTAATACAGTGTTAATGAAAAATCACTGATGTACTTGAAAGGGGAGGGGAAATATCTGTCTATCATCTCTCTTCTTCTTCCCTCGGGGTCTTCCCTCTGCTCAGGATGTTTGAAAGTTTTGTGGTTATTCCCAGGAGTAGGGCTGCTATCATATCAGAGATTGGCGTTGCACCAGTGACCGGTCTGTGCTTTGGGCCTTCTCTCTCTCCCTCTCTCTCTCTTTCTCTCTCTCTCTCTCTTCCTCTTTCCATTCTCTCCTACCCCCCTCCTTCTGCCTTATGCCTCCATCAAAAGAGAGTCAGTCTCACAGATGCACTGCTTAACAATGCCATCTTTCAGTTACACACACACACACACACACACTCCCCACTCCCTCGTCCTCCCGTCATAAGTGTGTTTGGGGGTGTGTGTTGGGGGGTTCAAGAAAGCGGCCTGACGAATGAGGGGGGCAGGTCCCCTGTGATTGGCGCTCTCAGAACATTGATGCCAGCTTCCATCTGTCATGATAGCCCTATCGCTGAACCTTCAATCTGTCAAATGCCTGCACCAGCCCAACACTCGCCCAGATCTGGCCTGCTAAACAAAGCTGACAACATGCATTATCACAGCCAGAGAAGGAGACAGAGGGAGAGGGTGAGTGAGAGATAGAGAGAAAGAGGGAGCAAGAAATGGGTCGATCTAGTGCTAAAGAGTCAAAAAATAAAACATGAATGTGTTAATTGGAGGCGGAGATGTAAACTGTCACTTCTCATTCCATTTAACACCGGCCATTTCTTTTCACACCTCCATTTTTTTCTCTCTCCCTTTAATCTTTCTAACATATGGAGAGGCAAAGCCCACCATTCTCTGTCCCATCGCTAAGGTACGAGGTGTTAACAGTAGCCGGCTCATTGTGATCTCTTTAAGTGGCGTGTAATGAGATTATTAACAGTTCACTGGTGGCACACAGAGAGTTAAGAATCCCCTCTGTGTTGTGCTAACAGGGTTAAGGGTGCAGCTTGTGTGCGTGGCTGCTCTTTAGCTGCTGCTTGTGTTCCACTATTTTCTGCTAACTGGCTCAGAAACCACATCTGGAAGAAGCTGGGATGAACCTGGCTTTAAAGAATTTATGAATTAAAAGATTTTGGAAGAGAAAATAAAACACATGTTGTGCTTTGTAGTCTGCGCTTACATCTGTTCTTTTTTTCTTGTTCTTTCCTTTTTTTTTTTTTTTTTACAAAAATATCTTTTTTGTACATGTGTTTTGCTTATTGTTTAGAAGCACAATAGTGTAAAGGATTGCATGTGTGTGTGTGTGTGTGTGTACATGTTTTGGTCGTCCTTGTCAAAGCTTTCACTGGCTCTCAGTAATTAGTGCAATCATGACACATCCAAGTAGCTGGTTCCCTGACAGACCTCAACAGAGACAAGCATCCCAGCGGACAGAGTTCAGCCCTTTACACACACGCGCACACACACACACACTTTCCACTAATAGGACTGAGCAGAAGAGGACGAGTAGCTTGGAAAACTGCACAGAAGTGCACGTTCCTGACTCTTAATTTCCTTGAATAATTTTGAGTATAAACTTTCAATCACAATTCCTAAAGGCTGTTTCCAAGCCTAAGTGCTACAGAGGAATATTAGCACGGTAAAGTAGATTTGCACTGATGCCTGATGTTGCTGCAGGCACATGTTCCATATGCTAGTCATGGAAAGGATTGCAATTCCCTTGCCACAAAATTTAAGGAATTTGTAACCACCTATCTGATGAAACATTGCCTACTGAAGGGGAAAAAAAGGTAATCAGAATTTGTTTGTGTATCAGTAGAACAGCTGCGTAGAGAAGAGGGGTAAAGGACATTATACTCATTATACTACAGAAAGGTTTTTAAGAGGACGGAATGAATACTAAATTATAATTATTGAGATAATATTCAGCGTGTTCCTAGAGGTGAAGTCAATAGGCATCGCAATTATTTGATTGTTGATAATGTTGATTGGATATTTAGAGTTACATTTCAGACAATTCAATAAATCATCAAACAAAATGTACCTTTAACTTCTCACTGGTGTGGCCCCTTCAGAAAGAACTCCTTTTAGATTAATGTAAAACACCCTAAAAATGCATCCATGCTACATAACTGAACAATAACTTCCATTGCTGTGTCTTTGAGGGTATCTGTGCCATACAGTAGCTTAATGTACCTTAAAGGGATATCCATAACATAACCCTCAGGCAAACTCAGACACATTTAGTTTTGTCTGAAATATGATTGACAGCCAGTCTGCACATGAGGGCAAGAGGTTAAGACCTGCATACATTGTCTACGTGTCATATTATACGAACAGCTCTGTGATATAAGCACTAATCATTGCAGAGAGATCTATTATACAGTTTAAATTACATAAGCAACGGGATTACACAATGGTAACCGAAATGAACGGATGTGCATTTTTCTAGGATATTTACTTTGCTTACTTTGGGTTTCCAGCAATCCAAACAGGAATTTCCCTCACTCCATGACTACGTTCATCTCCTCCGATTGATACTTGTTTTCACACTCCTGCTCAAGCAGGATTGTCACAACACCATGTAGACACCCATCTGCTTGGTCACCCGGGTGAAATCGGGACCCTGCCAGCTTTTGTTTTCAGTGTGGATGAGGGCATTTGCACTCCGGGACCCTGGCGATGGATGGCACATGCCATAATAGGATTCACTTTTGTACTCGTCAAGGCAGACCTGAACCATATGTGACATCGAACTCTTTCAAGATGTTGCTGGTTTTGACAATTTACTTGAGTGAATATGCTTAGGTTCACGTTTAGGGTTTTAAGTTTAAATGTAAATTACAGGCACCGTTGAGTATGTAGTTACAGTGTGCATATTTACTGTACACTGTAAAGAAATATCGTAAAAAATGGTAATTTTCTGGTAGCAGGGGGCGCCAGAAAATGTCTGTTAAAAAAGCAGTAATTATCTGTAAAATAAGCTCAAATAAAAACTGTAAAAAAAAAAATTCTGGCAGACAGTGAGCGAGAAATGAAGGTGAGAACAGTAGGTGGTGCTCTCTCTTGTTGCTCAACAGCACTTCCAACTAACCCTTTGCGGGGCTCGAACCAGCGATGTCCTACTCACAAGGCTGCACATTAACCCAACAAAAACCATTAAATCATATATTACAAAAGCCCAAGTTTAAATTAACTGTCAGAGTTACTTTAGTAAGTGTTGTATAAAAAAATAATATTTTTTTTTAATATTATTTTTTATTTTTTATTAGAATTTATTTATTTATTTAAATACACCAATAAACTGTCGAAATAAAAGCATTTTCTTTTGTTAAATGTAAGTTAGCTGCACACACATTGTGTAAATTACAGAAAATTCTGCTACTTTTTCCAATAACAAAATACTGTATTTTTACAGTTATTTTTGTTAAAAGTTTCATCTAAAAGCTGTTAAAAAAACATCTATTCAGTGTATTACATTTATACAGATTAATATAATTTAATATAATAATAAATAATATAGGGGCAGCACAGTGGCGTAGTGGATAGCGCATCGCCTCACAGCAAGAAGGACCCGGGTTCGATCCCCAGGTGGGGTGACCTGGGAAATTTCTGTGTGGAGTTTGCATGTTCTCCCCGTGGGTTTCCTCCGGGTACTCCGGTTTCCTCCCACAG
>JAOVVG010000050.1:15206562-15227359 GCA_028566375.1 Leptodoras nelsoni | reverse complement strand
TCAGCATACCAGGAAACGTTTTCCACCATCAGCATCATGTAGTGACCTGGCCACTATCCTGCAAGAAGAATGGCTTACAATCTCTCTGACCACTGTGCAGGACTATATATATATAGTATGCACTCTCTTGGCATGCTCTCAATCAGCTTCAAGAGGTTATCACCTGAAATGGTTTTCCAACAGTCTTGAAGGAGTTCCCAGAGGTGCTGGCTGCTTTGACTTCACTCACCACTCCAACTCATCCCAAACCATCTCTTACAGTAATTATGGACTGTCATTTTTCTTTACATAGTTAAGTAGTTCTTGCGATAATATGGATTAGACCATTTTCCACTGAAAACCACTGAATTAAAGGTCAAAGTGTCAAACGTTTGACTGGTTCTGTATGTATGTTGGGTCTTTCATATTATAGCAAAGAAAATAAATCAATCACTCCCTCAATCAATCAATAAACAGTTTAAAGTTTATATAAGCATCCATGGCCTAGGAATACACCATAACCTTATTTAACCCTAATGTACTGTAAGTCTGTCTGTTAATACGGACACTTTATTCAGTGCAAACGTACAGCTGTACTTACTGGAGTTTTTAAATTCAGTGTATAATCATATGTTTCCTAGAAACAGACTAAACCAGTTACTAGACCAGAAATGATTTTACACTTCCCCTCAGTGAGTTTCATTTTGTTCAGGTCTAAGTCTAAACTGTGCTTTGTTGTCCAAATCTAAACATTTGTTTCCTTTGCTTGTCATTTTAAATGTGTAAGAGCTATGATGAATAGCGGTTAGTGAGGTATTGAGTTAGCTTTTAGAGAGGCAAAACTGGTTTATTTACTCATTCTGCTTCTCTAGTAACTCCTGTGTCTCGGGGGATATCTACCGCGTGCCTCCTTATCATATCTTAATCGATATCTCTCACAGGGTGTTAAAGCAACAAAGCACACACTATAGTCCATCTATTCAACTTTACACACACGCGCACGCACACACACACACTGCAAAGTTTCATAGCAGAATGCCTAAGCCAATATTTGCTAGAACAAATTTCCTGGTTAAACATAATTTGCTTATAGGTTTTCTGTATATCTGAGGAACATTTCAGACTGTAAACTAATTTTCTCACTCAGTTTATCATTCTAGTTTCTGGGCTAATGTGGGGGAGGTGGAAATTTCTCTCTGAAGCTTAGTTAATATTATTATATAGCAGTATGGCAGTGACCTACAGTGGTTGTGCAAATAGTAGAGCACAGTAGAATAAGTCACCTTCCTGCTGCATAATTACCTCCATTCATCCTACAATGGCATTAGCCTTATGATAAAGACAGTGAAACTGCCTGTCTCCATCTGAATGACTCTGCAGATGCACAGCTGTGACAGTCAATTAAAAATGAAAGATAAAGCACTATTCTCCATGTGCTGTGAGTGGAGAGTTTAGGGCCTTTTCAGTTATGTAAATTTGAGGCAGGACTTTGAAAGGTGATTTAACATGTACTTTTTTTCCCTATTTTATTTTCCACCATATGCAAAACGCCATAAACTCTGAATGTTTACCTGATATCTGCCGTATCCGGGCTCCGGCACCTCCTCACCACATCACACCACATTAAGAGTTCCTGAGGGATCCATTCCTATATATGCTTCCATAAAAAAGAGAGAGGGAGAGAGTGTTTTACAACAACCGTTTACTGTGCTTGGAGATGCTGCTCCAAACTGCATTTTAAATGATGTGTCTCTCCATTACTGTGCTGAAATAAACATTTAAATAGCCTTTAATTAGGGTGTCCTTTCTGTTTGTCAATAGGCTTGTGCTATCCACTCAGCATCTTAACGAGCCTTAATTAAATTGGTTCAAGTGGAAGCCAGCAGAAAAGCGTCTGTCATTTGTAAATAGATAAATACAAATGGATTTTGGGCCTTTGGCATTGGTGAAATGATTGCATGTTCAATATTGTCTAGTAGTAGGCAAGGCGATGCGATTATTCTGTGACAAATCGTAGGGAGAATATTTTAACTGCTGCTACTTTATCTGTCAGTTATATTACAACCATTAAGAGTTTAGTCTCACAAGTTATAAACCTTCAACTGATAATATCTTCAGACCATTAACTTACAAGAGATAAAATGCGTTGCTTGAAACTGGCAAAATTGTTTATCGCTCTTTATAACCCTTTTAGGAATATAACCTGTTCAGTAACCCCACATGACTCCAAGTTCAGGTTGGTGTTCTTCTTGTACTTGTACTAATGCAGTGATGTCACTAGGCTTGGTGTCACACTTATGGCATCAACACACATGCTTATGACCAAACCATGCCATATAGAATCCCTAGTAATAAAAATTGTAAAATTGTAATTCTTGTATATTGTATAACTGAATGTAATGACAATTGTTGTGAGATAAACTAGCACAATTAAAATTAAATTATGCCTTTAAATTAAAATGGCATATGCACAGCCTAAATGTACTTACATTTATATAGGTTCATGTGGTTAAAGTGAAAAGTCTATAAGAAAATGACAGAATTCATTCATTCATTTATTTTCTTGACCACTTATTCCTTTTCAGGGTCACGGGAGAGCCAGTGCCTAGCTGGCAGCTTAGGGCGCAAGGCAGGAACAACCCTAGAAAGGGCGCCAATCCATTGTAGGGCACATACACACGCACACAGGTCCACTTTAGAGACACCAATCAACCTAACGTGCATGTCTTTGGACCGTGGGAGGAAACCCGGAAGTACCCGGAGTAAACCCACGCGGACACGGGGAGGACATGCAGACTCCACACAGAAAGGACCCAGACCGCCCCACCCGGGAATCGAACCCGGGACCTTCTTGCTGTGAGGCGACGGTGCTACCCACCGAGCCACCGTGTCGCCCTATAACAGAATTCATTTAATTAAAAAAATATGAATTAAATAAAGTTTATTTTATATTTTGCTACATTGTTGTTACGTGAGCTAGGCTACATTAATGGATTAGCTTTGCATTATCAGTAATGTTGTAGACAAATGCATACATGAAGACATATTCATAATTGAAATAACACCAAAGAAATAAACAGGAACAAATAATACAAGTATTTCAGCACTTAGGCTAGTGCATCTCAACTGAATCAGAACTGGCCTTCAAAGGTGCTGACTTGTAAACCACTTCATCGAAATCAATGCTTTTCACTATATCACAAGCTCGGAAAGCCTTGACTTTCACATAGTAGATCGCAAATATTTCTTTATAGGTTTCGACTTATAAAGCTTCTCCCACTTCAAACCACAGACACACACCAGCAAGAAAGAAAACAACTGCGGATACACGTGCAGACGAAACCACGTGATTTAAACCATCATTATAACTGGGTAATAATGACAGCTCTGACTGGAGCACAGTAGAAGCTTCTAATTCTAAGGTAGGATCGAGTTTTAGGTTTGTTGCTACACTGATATGTACATGTAAAGGAAAAATGTATTTGTTGTTATAGATTAATGCAGGGGTAGTTTATGAAACATAATACATTTCTGCTTAAACACTGCACAAACATTTTACAGTCATTTTGGTGTCACCCTCTCTGATGGTGTCTCCAGGTCATTCTGTACCCCACACACCCCACACACCCCCTAGTGACACCACTAGATTCTTGCCTTATGTGATGTACTGAATTAAGAAAAAATAAATATAAAATGAGGGTCCTATTTTTCTCTATAGTATACTAATAAAATAATAATAATCAGTGTGATTTAGCAGCAGGTCTAGGTTTTATGTTGTTTTATGTTACAAATACATAAAAAGTAAAAATGACAAGGTGTGATGGTCCTGGAAACCACAAAATCACGTCTGAACTACAGTACTTAAAAGCCAGCTGGTATTATGCAATAACAGTTTCAGGGGGAAAAAAAGATAGTTTTGAATAATTCATTTTTTTAACAGTACCTAGTGCTGCACCTCACTTTTATAGAATAATCTTGTTTTTGAACACTGCCTGAAAAGGACACATTAATTATTGCGGCTAATTTAAATAATACTGTGCATTAGACTGGATCTGAACTGATGTATAGCATTTGCATGTATGACATTTTCATCTGCTGCAGAGGGCCAGAGTTCCATTTCCAGTTTAATGGAGGCATAGGAGGCTCAAATGTAACTACTGTTCAGAAAGACAAAATGCAATTAGATAAAAAAAAAAAAATTAAACAATGAAACTTAATATCCTGCCCTGTGTCACCGTCTGCACTGAAACTTTTGGTCCTAATTATACATTTCTGGATCTCTCTCTCTCTCTCTCTCTCTCTCTCTCTCTCTCATTATGCCTTTTCTCCACAATCTTCACATAGCTGCATTAGCACAGGTGGGGTCTGGTCATAGAACATGTGAACAAGACTGAAGAACGTCAGAAAGAAGCAGTGGCAAAAAGAAATGCAAGTGCAAAAACGGTAGCTTTTTGGGTCTATGATGTATCAGTCATACCTGGGCTTTCATGGACGGGTTTCGCTGTGAGGTCTACACTTCACAGCTGTAAGCACTTACCTAGTGAAGCAGTGTAAACTATGCCTTTGTATTACACACACGTTAAACGCAGCATGTACAAGTGTCAAAAGTGTGTGAGAAGAACCTAATTATTGTTAAGTTGTTAAGTTATTTATTATTAAGTCATTGAGACTAAGATATCACAAATCTTATGCCTCTGCACAAATGTCTTATTTTCAGTAGCAAAGGCTAATGAGTCAAAGGAGAGCTATATTCTGGCCATCCCTTTGCTCTGACATTATAATCTTCCTTATTAGAGTCCTGTAGGAACAGCCGATCTAACCATAGCACTACTGACGACTGACAAAAGAACTGCTATCATTGCACACTCGTGTGTTCATATGTGTGTCTGTATGTCTGACCTGCCTTTTCCTCCCTTTAATTAAAGGCGCCGACTTCTCTCTTTCTTTGCATACTCGACACAGGGGACATTGCTAGTCATTATGCCCAGAGCCCGAACACTGAGACTGTGTCAAAGCTGCATCCATCATGGCACGCCTACACGCAGTCAGCACAAAAAATGCCATTCTGCACACTCAGCATGTTGGCCAATTTGCAATTTTCCAGTGCGAGCAAGCTGACACGTTTTTATAGCTGAAGATCACTTTTAAACGTGTACATCATGAATGAGGCCCCTCGTTAGCCTAGCACTACTGCCCGTTTCTCTAATCAGACTGCTTAAGAGCTAGTCACCTCAGCGAAGGCTAACAGCTAGTTGCGGTAATGCAGAGACAAAGTGGAGCTTTGCTCTTATTGCTGGCGAGTAGCTCTGCTAACATCTGACTAGCAAGGCGTGCTGACTGACTGAGGGTGATGCTAAGATGAGCATGCCTGTAGCTCGGTGTGTCTGATGCTAGGTTAGCTTGGTGTGTGTGTGTGTTCTGGGGTTGGGGGGTGTTGCTTAAGTGTGTCTGGGCCTATTCGACTCTATTCATTATGTGGCTAAAGCGGTGGCTCTGCTCCCCTTGGAGCTGGGATGAGTGTTATTAAAGGCAGAATGTTCTGACACCACTCTAATGAAAAATAGGAGCTTCCTGAAGGTTATGTTGCCAGCCAACACTGAAAAGCCTGCCTCATTTCTCTCTCTCTCTCTTTCTCTCTGTCTCTCAATGTAATTCCCTCCTCCTGATAGATATTTTCTCTTAGAGGTTGTGTGTGCGTGTGTGTATGTGTATGTGTGCATATGTATGTGTGTATGTGTGTGTTTGTGTGTGTGTGTGTGTATGTGTGCGTGTGGTGTAGCCTCATCATAAAAGACCTTTAGCTTTTTCTGTTTTGATGTAGCTTTTCCTCTTCCTAAGGCACACAGTGGGAGATATTTTGAACAGTGCACAGAGATACGGGATTACTGGGTGATTTAGCTAACGTTAAACCTCAAGCTTAGACTTAACATCGGAGATCAGAAACTAATAATACGAACCATTAATCTGAATGAATTTGAAACAAATAGACCTAGCTTTACTGCATTCACAAGTGGCTTAAACTGATCTCTTCAGACCAGCCTGTAAATCTGTAGATTTAGATCTTTTAAAACTTTATCAACAATGCATATTGTTATATTAAACTATTAACCTTAAAACCTATTATACCGTAAAGTCCATGAGATATTCACAACAGTGAAATTTCTATGAATGGTGAGTAGTTATGAGAGTGAGGAATGTAAATCTGGAGTCACTGATTTTTAGGGGTTAAAACCAAAATAATATTAAAGCAGCAGAAAGTGGCAAAGAAGAGCACGTATCTGTCATATTCAGCAACTGGATGAAGTATGCATTTTCTTTTTTTTTTTTTTAGGTAAGAGGTCACGCTTTGGGCACCCTCAAGTTCCCACACTGACAACCCGCTCTCTGGCCATAAAACAATACAAACACACACTCACACACAAACACTCTCTCTTCATGGCACGCAGGCCCTGGTCATCCAGAGAAGAGCCTCCAGGGAGGGCCTGTCATTCTCACATACTGCACAGATTACAGGTTTACAGTCACTCAGTCTCTCTATGTCTGTCTCTGTAATGTCTGTCTGTGTCGTTTGTGTTAATGGAAGCATTAAGGGATGCCTGTGAGCCCAGGTCTCTAATAAAAGCTATGTTTATACGAATGTGTACACACAGCGGGCAAACTGAGCAGTGTAGTAACAAGTGCTGATGGAAATAGTGAGAGGGTCTTTCTGTTATGCCTTAGAAGCTTAACCCATGACAGAGAGAAAATAGGATGATTAAAAAAATAAGTTATCATTCCATGTTATATTCTGAAGACGTCCACTTGTGGTTTTAGCTTCTTTCTATAATTATTTTTGTTCAGTCAAATCGAATAATGGACTGTATATTTTCTATTAGTATTTTTTGCCAACAAAAGTTTAAAGGGTTTTATTATTATTATTGTTATTATTATTATTATTATTATTATTATTATTATTATTATTAATAATTTATCTATCTATTTATTTATTTATTTATTTTTTTATGAATTATTATTTATGGATTTAGTATTTATTTATTTATGGATTTAATTAAATTTTTTTTTTTTTTTAATGGATTCTTTTTAGAGAAGTCCTGATGTAGGACTAATAAATAATAAATACTGAAAAAGTTCTTTTTTCCAGTATTTATTGCTGAAATGGCAATTATGTGGGCTAATCATTTCCCTGCAGCAATACTGAAAACCTTTTTTTTATTGCTTTCTGCACATTTGTTCCAAAGCTGGAGTGCCTCATATATTTGGTCAAATGAGAAAACACAGATACCACTTAATATGTGTGTGGGGGGTGTAGGGGTGAGGGGGTGTTGAGGGGTGTATGCTTATTCCTACATTGGCATTAACACACACTCTAGGTGTTGCTATCATAAACTGACTTCTAGCCTATACATTAAAGCACACATGTCTCAAACATCTTAAATGTTTCTGTTTAGATTGTCTTTACTGGGGTGAAGCAGGAAGAAAAGCGTTGTGTATGTGTATGCTATCCATCTTCTCTGGGCAGGACTTTAAATCTCACAGCCTGCCCTGCACTGACCCTGTCCTTCTCAAGGAAAGCCATTATACATTATACACATGACACACGATTACTGGACATGCAGGACGTGCGCCGTGTGTTGAAACTCGTGTTTGTGCTCTTGTGTTTGTGAAAATGTGGCATAATGTAGTAATGTTGCTATAAAACAGACGGGTAGTAAGACTTTTGATTACATCGGCTTTTCTCTTTACTGTGGTTGAGGCAGCCTATCACACAGAGAGTAGAGGAAGCGTATGATGAGCGTGTTGAGTGCTGAGTATCTCAGTGGGACGCTAAGCTGTGTTTATGATACAGCATTTCACTAATGATGGAGCTAATGTTAGTGCTAAACACTAAAACTCTCTCCTGCTTCTTCACTGAGTACAGTATTAGATACTGGAGTGTACAGTGTATGGTAAGCAGCTTTTCTGCTTATGTGTGTGTGTGTGTGTGTGTGTGTGTGTGTGTGTGTGTGTGTGTGTGTCTTAAGCACCTTGAGATCAGTGAAAAAACATTATAGTCACTCCTGTGCCATGCTCGCCTGTTTTTTGTTGTGTGCACATGTGTGTGTGTCTATGTGCTTGTGTGCATGCACGTGTGTGTGTGTGTGTATGTGTGTGTGCTTATTTTTTCTGGTGTGGGTTGTTAGAGTTGTTTTTGAAGCACAGACTCCACTTGTCAGATTATGCCACATTTCCATTTGACTTTCATAAGCTGTTTACGGCTCACAGATTGCACGGGTAGCTCCTCTCCTGTGCCTGGGCCTTTACATATGTAGTTTCTTTGAAACAACAATGCCGCCCTGTTTAGAGCAATAAAACGAATCCCACTAGGTGATATTACAATTTCTTTTTTTTTCTCTTTTTTTGATGGAATATAGCAATGAGTTCAGAACATGTAGAGGTACATAAATGCAAAACTACACAGTCTGTAAGGATGTAATTCCCAGAGTGCTCCTGATCTACACATGCACACACATACCCACACACTCACACACACACATATATACCCCTTAACAACTTCCACCAGTGTTTTTATGGGACATGTTTTACACAAAGTCTGTTAATAATGAGACTAATGAGTACTTTATCTATGGTGGGTGTGAGTCCGTGTATGTATGCATGCACGTTAAGTGGATGTGCATGTGGTTTTGGGTGTATGTTTTCAATGAACTACAGGGTGTCCAGATTCTGCTCTCTATCAAGAGGCCAGTGCAGGGATAGAAGGATAAAAGGAACACATGGGAAAATACCCAGTGTAAGTCGTGTTCAAAGACACACAGCTCTCTTCACTGGATTAACATTTATTGAGCAGCTAAGGCAGCTTTTCTCACTCCAGGACAAAGACACCAACTTTAATTGCTGTGACTGTTCCACCAAATGATCACCAGTGCGCCCACCAAAGCCCAGCTAATAGACACTCCATTACGGATTAGAAAGTCTCTATTACCAAACAAATTAAGCATGGTCCGATCTTAACTCCTCACCTATAGGTCAAGCGGCATTACAGCAAAGTTTAAGCTGTTAGATGTCTGCAAAACGTATTACGCCCTGGCGCTGAGATTGCAGTTTGGTATTGATTTTACGATAGCCTGGTATGATGATTTATGGAGTGCTGGTGTCAGTATAACAAGCTGAAGGACACACAATATCATCTTCAACATCATTAAAATTCAGACGCTTCTCCGACCCAGTGATCAACTGCTCCTCAGCAGCAGAGAATTTCGCAGGGGGAAGGATACGTGAAACGTAAACACACAAATACACAAATAGACATTCTACATGCTGAATATATATATGTATATATATATTTTTTTTTTTCTTTTACACATACTTACCTGTAGACTGTGTGTACACACAAAGGCTCAGAAAAGGAAACACAAAAATCCAGACCGCCTTTTGATCATGTTGGAACAAGCTTTTTACCTTGATGCTTCTGCAAAGACCACTGGCAATGTATTCCTTAAAAATATTTACTGTTTTGATATAGTCTTTTTGTTTTTAAAGCCATGCCACGTACTGGATTTGTGCGGAGTTTAGTGTTTTGCAGGTTTGGGTGTAAATGGGGAAGCTGTGTACTGGGTCGCACCACTCAGAGCAGCTGGGAGTGTGGAGGGCTCTGGTGCTGGATGTGTAGTACACTAGAGCCCCCTGTAGGTACTATGAGGTACTGCTATAGTAACACATTGTCAGAAAGGTGGGGGGGGCACAAATATTTATTTATAAACCATAGTAAAAAAAAGGTATAGAAATTACCTACACATGGCGTCCAATATGTTTAACGTGACAACTCCTACTTTGATGTCACCATCTGTATTTGCAGTATGTTTACCCAAACGGTTTCTTCACCAGAACGTGCGGTGTGCCTGAGTATACGGTCAAAAATGAATTCTTCTTGTTTGTGTTACTCTAATGAAGAGCATAGCATTTTGTGTGAGCTTAATTTGATGTGCTTCAATTAATTCATTGAGCTATTCTTCATGATTAGGGACTGTTCTTTGTATTATACACAGCATGAACTAAGCGGGGCAGCATTTTAAGGTAGAAATGCCAGTGTTTAACATCGGAGACACCTCACAGTGGGTAGAGACGGTCCCTGTTCCTTTAATGTGTCTTTAATGTGAGATGGTATGCAAATGAACAGCGTGATGACTGAACACCTCTCTCTAATGACTTAACTAGCTATTAATTTACTGTCATGTCATCATTATTAATCACATTAGCGCAGCCGCAGCATCTCTTCCAGGGATAAAATGAGGTAGAACATAGTCGTGTCAAAGTGGGAATGGAAGAGCGGTTTCAGAAAACAGAGTGATCAAGAAGAATGTTGTCTTAAGCATATTTTGATCTTTTAATGTCATTGTTATCCAACAGGCACTCAATACACTCAGTGTATGAGGTTATTCAGAGCAATTCTCTGCGTTTGGCTGGCTCTCTCTCTCTCTCTCTCTCTCTCTCTCTCTCTCTCCCTCTCCCCCTCTCTCTCTCTGTCTCTGTCTGTTGGAATTTTTTTACATCCATCTTCAGGCCATCAGCTGGGTCAGAGCAGCAGGGTAGGGTGTGAGGTCGGCATGCTGAGGTCCATCAGCCTCCTTCATCTTAGAGAAAAGAGGGGAGATGTGTAACTTGGCACAGCCCGTTCGACAGCTTGAGTCTCTGGGAGCAGAGCAAAGAGGCTGTCAAGCCATGGCTGAGAGAGGGGGGGGGAGAGGGGGAGAGATAGACAGAGAAAGAAGAGTGGATGGTAAGGGTCTCTTACCTGCAGCTGGTCACCATCATGATCTGTAATTATGTACATTAACTTCTCCTGTTTCTCAAACTCCAGCAATAACACACACTCCCACACACATACCCAGTAAATATAGTTCTCTAACTTTGTATTATATTCACTTCTAAGCACAATATGTAGCCTACTCCCATAATAAGGACAGTTGTGTATGCAGTGTGAGATCTGGTGACTCATTTTGTTAAATGACTTCACTCTGAATAAAAAGCGAACTGTCTGATTTCCATTCATAAATAATTGTTTTCAGTTACTCATGTATAAACCCTTTTCACATTGAAAATTGCTGTTCTTTTTCTGATGAATTATCAAATCCAAGAAGCCTTTTTTTTCCTTACAGCAATCTATCTCTCCAAGAGCTGTGTGAATTATGATTACAGCATATGAGGGCATTGATAAAATGGCCTAGTATGAGTGTGGCGTAAAAGCAAATGCTAAAATACAGTGAAATAATCATATAAATTATGCATAAGCTCTTCAGATGGAGCAAAATGTTTACCCCCATGAATTATTCATTGTTTATGTGTGTGTGTGTCATTACCATATTTCCTTTTTAGAATGCCTGGAAAACTTTTAGAGACTAGGATAAAGGGCTTGATGGTATTTGGCAAGTGTGGCAACCTCTTTTTTTTCTCTCTCTCTCTCTCATTGTGTCAAATATTTAAAGCTTTCTTTGAAAAATGTTACAAAAGTGAACACACCTGTGTACTGCTTCTGGGATAATGCGATGCTGAAAATACAGTTCCTGTAGCATGGCTGATTGCAATGTGTCATATTCACTCATTAGTAATGCCAAACCATGTGGTAGGAATATGAGATCAGATGTGTGATTGGAGATTCTGCCGCGTTTTCCCCTGGCCGTCCCTCAATCTCAGTCTAATCTGGGTCCATCAGCTCCCCTGCCTTAACTCGAAGGCTGCTGACAGTCTGCCTGCTCTCTGATAAATGATCCTAGCTAAAGCCAGATTTAATATGAGATGCTCAAGTGCCAATTATGGGAGGCTGAGCTAGTTAATAAGCAGATGTAGTTAAATATCTGAGCTTGCCACCATTTGTCAGAGAAAGACTGTGCTGCCCTCGGAGACGAGCTTCTGTGTAACGTAAAAGCAGCATCTTTCCTTTCGTAATCACCGTTTATTAGGGAGCTGACATGATTAAACTAACCCCAAACCATGCACACACATCACATCAGAGACTGGCTGATGGTAAATGAGTAAGACTGAGTTTGGGTTTGGCCCATTAGACAGATGGATGTTATTCTGTAAGAGCAGGTGGAGAGGAGGGCCGTGGAGAGGTACTGGGTGAAGTGGGAGAGTTAGCAAAGAGCATAATTTAGCTATTTACTAGATGTTATGTTGGACTGAGCTCATTAAGTCTCTGATCTTTTGCACATTGCAGCTAATGTGAGGGATTTTTAGTTGCTGGGAGAAGTTACACTCTTTGGGATACTGGGATCTTTATTTATTTAATCTTTTTTTTTTTAATAACTGAAGGCTCTTGCAGCTTTTCTAGTCTCAGCTTAATAAACGCTCAGTATGTTCATGTGGAGTGTGTGCGTGTGTGTGTCTGTGTGTGTGTGCTTTCAAGCAGGGGGCTTGATAGTGGAAGTGTGAGGTCCCTCGCTCTTCATGCAGTGCAGCCATGCAGCCATGATGTGCCTCGTATGCCATGATTCTCCGTTACTGCATTTACATGAATCCTAATCTTAAAAATATAATTTTTATTTATACTTTTATTACATGACTTATTTACTGTAAGAACAGAACAACAAGAAATCTCTGGCTAGTTCAGTATCATAAAGTATGTAATAATTATTTAGTAAGCATTACCACTACTTGCCACTCTCTAGATCTCTTATTTATTTTCTAAAAGGACCATCAGTATGACCATCTCCCCACAAATGTCCAAAAACCTAAATAAAACTAGATAAAAGTAGAGCAGTTATACAAATCCACAACTATACATACCATTAATGTTTTCAGCATTTCCTTAGATAAAGTCAATTAACTTGAGACATATATTCATTCCTGATATACAGATTAACAATCACATGCAAAATGTGTGTGTGTGTGTGTGTGTGTGTGTGGTGGGAGTGGACCCCCTATTTCATCCCTACATGGATAGGAAAATCTGGTATTTGTGAGCTTATGGGGACATTTTGCTGGTCCACATAAGGAAAGTGGGTACAATTTAACAGAAATAAAAAATAAAAAAGCCAGAAAGCTGCCTTTCCATTACTGAAGTAAATGAAGGCGTAGCATTAATTAGCAAATAATAATAAAAAGTAAAAAAAATAAAATAATAATGATTAATAATAATAATTATTATTATTTATTATATTAGTACTAGTTATTTTATTATTATTATTATTATTATTATGTCAATGAAAAGTCCTCACAAGTATAGCACTAGAAATGTGTGTGTGTGTGTGTGTGTGTGTGTGTGTGTGTGTGTGTGCGCGTGTGTGTGGTGCATTTTTATATCAGAAAAAGAATGGGGGCTGGGAGCATCTGGTGGCAGAAGTAAAGCTTTTTCATGCTCGTGTTGGGAGGATCATTAGCATAATATCAGTTTCTGTAAGGTGAAAACAGAATAATAATTGGCTTGGCCTTTTCTCTCTGTGTGTTGTAAAACAGTTAGGCATTAATTTGAGGATAACTGTGCAATTATTTTGAAATGCTACCAATCGTCAGGCTGGTGGGGAGTAAAGGAGAAGTGAGGGGGAAAAGGAGAGGAGAGGTCACATAGGAGAGAAGGAAATGAGAATGGCAGTGTGAAGCAGAGTAGTGCCGAAAAGTTAAACATGCCATCTCATTAGTTAACAGCCTTATTTGAAGTGGACCCTTGCTTGTCCTGGGTTTGATTACTGACCAATTAGGATCACACCTCACGCTTATCTGGTAATAATTTTCAGAGAGAGGAGTGAGAGGGGGCAAGACTGAACTCAATATGCACAGAGATAAAAACAAAATAGAACAACAAAAAGAGCAATTATTTGAATATATTTAAGGGACAATGGTATTTTATATTTTAAATAAACTAGGCTATATTGTGGCATTACTATCTTTGTGCTCATTTTACCCAGTTTTCTTGCTGATAAAGATGCATTTTCTATAACGCCTGCTCCTTCGTCGTGTTGCTGTGTTGAAGACTTGCAAATTGGTAATAATTCATATTTTCAATTTATATGAAACAAAAGAACGTTTAAAGTTAAGGATTCATACACAATTTTAGGAGATCATCTCAGTTTTGTTGCCCCCCCACCCCCTCAAAAAAGACTACACTTCCATTTTATGTGTTTTGATGTACAAATGCATTCCTGCTAAACATTCCTTTTGTTCATCACTGTAATCAGTTGTGTCTCCTGTGTTCTCGGGTTGTGGAATTCATCTGCATCCCCTAGATACACATATACTATGACTGGCATATAAATGACTGCCTAGAAAGTTTTAGTGCCTTGTGCTGCCTGGAAATGTTGTCGACGTATATATATGTTTTTTAATTGCCGTCATCTCAATATCATTTCCTGAACATAATTTATTATTAACTTGAGGGTCGTTGTGATTTGTTTACATACACAGAACTGCAATTTTTCCACACACGTCAGTATTCCTCATAGAATCAGGAAGCAGACACACTCATAGTTGTGTAGAGAGCCATATGAGAGTTAATGATGTCATCATTTATTACCCTTTACATCCTGCTGTTCTCCTCCCAAGGAAACACAATAGTCACTTAACAGCGACACCGTCTTTCTCTCTCCCTCTCTCACGATCACACGCATGCACACATTACAAATAACGTTCACACACATACAGACAGGAAGAGGAAAATAAAGGGAGTTATTTGAGTGTTCTTCAGACTCCCAGTTTCCTGACTGTGTGAGAGAGGGTTGCTGCCAAAAGAGGAAACACTTGTTTTTGTACATGGCCAAGTCCTGTCACAGATGGACTCTGGGATTATCTTATTCTCACACATCCTCTACCTGATCTGCCTCGCCCTCCATCCTTAGTCAACTAAGGTTCTCAAGGTCTGCAGATGCCAAAGCATAGATGCAAATTCCAGTATTGATACTGTGTGTGTATGTTGTGTGATAATTTTATTATGGCCCTCAATACACATTTCACCGCCCATAGGGAAATCTCAGCATCTTTTCGTAGACATTAAACAAGTATTCTAGTAAAATAGCTTAATACGGCAAATGCTCTTAGACAAAACGGACCATCCAGGGGTCTGAGCGCTTTGAACAGTTAAGCACTCAGTCATAAGGTTTTACGTAAAACCTTTAACCATTTGAGGGACAAACAACAATCCGTTATAGGTTCTAGACTTAGATTGGGGTTACAGTGTGAGGATACAAAAATACAGAGTCTTCATTCCTCCACAAGGCATAACACACACACATTTTAGCATAGCCAATCCACATACTGTGCTTTATTAGCATTTACACACTATATTTCTTTATTAAAAGACAAATGCAGTTGTGTTATGGTTTATATTAGACAGTGTTAGTGTCAACTGTAAGACAAATACACTGTATGTTGTATGTTTAGCTCTACGTGCCTAAATAGAATGATCCAGATTTTCATTTATTACATATAATTTACTATACAATTTATCATATTATTGTATTCAACCTGAACCCATTTCATTCATTCATTTTCTTGACCGCTTATTCCTTTTTCAGGGTCACTTGAGCCGGTGCCTAGCTGGCAGCATAGGGCGCAAGGCAGGAACAACCCCAGACAGGGTGCCAATCCATCGTAGGGCACATACACGCACACACTCACACACACTAGGGCCACTTTAGAGACACCAATCAACCTAACTGCATGTCTTGGGACTCTGGGAGGAAACCGGAGAACCCAGGGTAAACCCACGCGGACACGGGGAGGACATGCAGACTCCACACAGAAATGACCCAGACCGCCCCACCCGGGGATCGAACCCGGGACCTTCTTGCTGTGAGGTGCTACCTACCGAGCCACCATGTCGGCCTGAACCCATTTCTTGAAGTTTAGTTTTTTAAACAACTGACAATATAGACTATACATGTATAGTGTTCTTAACAATGGCAATACTACAGGGAATACTACAGGAGCACTGAGAGAAACAGAAAGGTCAAGATTCTCATGATCATTTAACATCACTGCATGAGTGTGCTGTCTCTGTTTGTAAGCCTTGCTGAATCTTTTCTTCCTTTCAATCTCCCTCCTCTCATAATGGACTCTCAGCATTCTTCTAGCCGATACTCTTGTAATCAATGCTAGCTTTCGTCACTAGCAGAGATTAATGTATCAGGGTTTCTGCGCTGCACGTGTGGCGGCACAGAGGACTCTAAGAGAGAGAGAGAGAGAGAGAGAGAGAGAGAGTGTTTGTGAAAGCTTTTGGCTTGAGCTATATGCTGAACGTGTACTTGTGTTTGCAGTGTGTGTTCATGGTGGATCAGAGCCTGCACTTGCCTGTGGATTACCCATAATCCTACTTTGATCTGCGTGTTTGATCAGCCAATTGTTCCGGAGGCAGTGTGATCAGCAGAAGTGCTGGAATTTACAGCTCATGTGGATGGGATCCTTTTCCCTCTCACAAATGATTTTCGTGTTTTTAGTGTGGTAGTGTTTTGTGATTTGTCAGTGTTAGTGCCTGATATGCCCTATATGTTAGAATTATTTTATTATAGAGTACAGTGGGTTTTTTTATTTATTTATTTATTTATTTTATTATTATTATTATTATTATTATTATTATTATTATTATTATTATTCAGTGTCATCAAATAGTCTGTTCATTGTAAAATATTTGGCTTCAGCATAGAAATAATTTTTTTATTTTAATATATTTGCCATCTGTAAGTCCAGGTCATTGCACAATAACATGGAACAAAGACATTAAAAAAAAAAGAAAGTATGGACATATTTCTAAATGTGAACTGTATTACCTCAGATAGCTGCTACCCAAAATGTACATAAATCCCTGTGAGTGATTGTGCATTTGCATAACTGCAAAGAAGGTGGTAAGATATTGTTGTCACACCACTATAGAATGTGATAAGTGAAGTAGAACAAGGATTTCAGGAAACTATGTACATAGCACTTCGGCATATCTAACCTCTTACAGTAAAACTTTCAACAGGATGCAGCCACACTGTGTGACATTGCTGTAAATTTGATTGTCTAGGTCAGTGGACCCTCCTATACTCAAGGTGAAATGTCAAAAATTGATTCCTGTTTTTGCAGCGATGTGTATTGACTTGGCTCGAACCTTTCTGTTATTGCCACATAACCTCCTGCCCTTCTTTGGCCAATGGGATATAATCGTTACATCATAAAACTCTGCAAGGTCTTATCTTTGTTTCTGATGAATTCCTCTCCCTTTCTCTCTGAACCTATCCCATTTTTGGGTTGGGATAAAGTGCTGTATGTGTTTCTGCAGGTTAGTAGATATATGGCAGACTCTCACTTTGGTCAAGGTTAGAGTTTTTCTCTGTTTAATGACTCTCTTTGTGAACTCAAGGTTAGAAAGGAACGTGCTCCGCTGCTTGCGAGAGCACCTTTTCAAAGCTCTAGATTCTAGCTAAGAATTATGTGTCTTTAGGGACCACTGTTACAATGCATTTACATATATACATAAACAATATGTCTTGGATTCCTCTGAATGCTTCATTGTTCTCGATACCTGGAGGAGGAGCAGGTTTCCTGTTTTTAAGTATGCCACTGGCCCACTTATAACTTAAATGACTAGTTTAGTTAACCTCTCTGCTCAAGTCCAACATATCATTATGGCAGCAACAGAACCCTGCATAATTCCATTGGCATTAACATCCGTCATCTCCCCACTCCAGCTATAAATACAACTGCCAGCAGAAGTCTACACACGCTCACTTCACACACTGCACATACTCCTTTCACTGTGCAAGTGTGAGTCAGGTTGCAGAGGTGAGGCACGCTGATAGTCCAGCAGATGAAATATTTGCTGACTTCCCTCACCTAAGGGACTGCTGTTCTGATGGAGGCACTTATATGTGGCCCCATTAGTCTCGGAGGATTTTTCCCTAGCCCACTTTTCACATGATCCGTGCCAATTAAGCAGCCGAATTATGTATAATAGTGGGAGTGACTCACGTTTGCTAGAGCTGGAACGCATAGGGCTGCATGACAGAAGGAGACTGTTGAATAATTAGAGTGAATTTTCAAAGCCCTGGAAACTCAATCATATTCTGCCATATGCTAACTATTTTTAACCTAATCTATGTCTCTCTTTCTCTCTCTCTCTCTCTCTCTCTCTCTCTCTCTCTCTCTTGTTCTTGCTGCAGATATTGTTCTGCTTAAATTCAGGAGGAATAAAACAGGAGTAGCAAAAATCCAGGAACGAGCCTCTGTGGTTCTCACAGTATTTAGGGTTGCAATCTCATGATGTAAATATGAGATCCCTTAAGATCTTTAAAAAAAAAGTATGTTCACAAATAATTATGATATATCAATTTTGTAATGCATTTAATATGGTATACAGCTAGAACTTTGAAAACATATTTCATTGTCATAAAATGTCATTAGAATTAATTAGATGACATTTCATTAATTGTCCTTGTATTTCATGTGTAATCGCTGCCATTTTGAGGACCAAATAAGGGTCTGACTGCATCAATGCTGTTGTGTCTGTGCTTCATTAAGAAGATTCATTTTCATTTATACTGATAATCAACTGCCCTAATGCACTTCAGTACATACAGTAATCTTCAACATGCGACAGTGAAGCCAGTCCTAAACTAGCCAGTTTATCTGGGAATTGTTAATGGCCACTGTAAGCTCAGATTCTTGGTTAACAGATGGTTCTGCTGCTGTAGCCCAACAGTTCTGAGATGCTTTTCTCTTATCTTGGTTGTAAAGAGTGTTTATTTGAGTTACCCTTGCCTTAAACCAGACTGGCCATTCTCATCTAATGACTAAAGAGTTTCTACCCTCAGAACTGCCATTCACTTGATTCACTTCTTTTGTTTTTCACACCACTCTCTGGAAACTCTATAGACTCTATAATCTAACCAACTGTTATGCAGGAAAATCTAAATCCAGTTTGCCTGACTGACATCTCCTCCTGGAGGACTGCTCACCAACTAAAACTTAACCCCGACAAAACCTGTTCATTCCAGTTCATTTCTGGCGACTCACTACCACACCATGACTTGACTATCTCTCTGTACAACATACCTCTACTACCCTCAGCAACAGCTCGCAACCTCGGCATGACCATTGGAGACAAACTGTCCTGCAGTGCCCACATCACAGCCCTGACTCGCTCCTTCAGATACCTCCTGTGCAACATTAGAAGGATCCGAACATTTCCCACAACTCAAGCAACACAAATACTTGTTCAATCACTGGTCATTTCCAAATTGGTCTACTACAACTCACTCCTTTCAGGTCTCCCTCAGAACTTTATCAGACCACTACAACTCATCCACTTTTGTCCTCAAGCTCCCCAAATTTCCCCACACTACTCCTTTACTCCACTCCCTCCACTGGCTTCCAGTAGCCATCATTAATAGCCATCTGAGTTGGTAACAAAATATATATGTTGATGGTGACCTCAAAGCACTTTTTGTAAGTCACTCTGGATAAGGGAGTCTGCTTAATGCCTTAAATGTAAAAATGTAAATGTAAAATCCTAGAAGATTGTCAGTTCCTGAAAAACATAATACTTAACGAACCAGCCTGTCAAGCACCAACAACCAAGTCACAAATAAAGTCACTGAAATCACATTTTCCTCCAGTCTGATGCTTGATATGAAGATCCTGCAGCACTCAACCTGCATCCGTACGGTTTTATGCATTGCACAGCTACCATATAAGTGACTGATTAATTGGATAATTGCATTAAAAAACAGACGAGCCAGTGTTCCTTTTAAAGTGGCCATAAGTGCTACAGGAATTACATTTTCTTTCATTTTAAGTGGAATCAGCAGTTCAACGGAAACTAAATTTTCACACAATTGTACAATTCATTCTGAGTAATTATCCAAAGTATGGTGAGTAATGTTAGCCATGTTTCTACTCTAGTTAATTTCGTGCAGAGAAGCCAGACCTTCATTCCTATGACTGAAGTGACTGCGAACAGATACATCATGTGACTGATACACTAACTTAACTAGTCAAATAATGCAGTTAGAGAACACAGAAATACAGTAAACAAACACTGCCGATACTGTCCATAACATCATATGTTCATAAATCTCAATCAGACGCCACACTGATAAACATTAAATTAGGACTAGGCTACAGCAGATTGAACCATCTGTGTGTAAAGTTTGGTGAAGCCAAAGTGGAAGGATAGAGAGGGAGAGAGAGAGAACGGGGGGTAGGGATGCTGAAAGACTCCCCAGGCCCCATCTCCTGGGGTGATCAGCCTCTTGTCAGCTCTTTCGCTGCCCTCCACCATCTACACTTTAATAATTCATGCTGTTCTGATGCTGGGTGTTTATTTTTAGTGATGAGAAGATTGATGAGCCATTCATATCACTTTTAACCACCAGCTAATTAGCTAATTAGCAGGTCTAAATGAAGCTGCATAGTAGATAACACAGCAGTAGTGTGAATCTGCCATGATACTGTACCATACAGCAGCTTTTTCACAGGAGCACAAACCCACACACCTTTCTCTTAGAAAATTATGAGTGATTAAAATGATAAGCTCCCTGGCAGACAAGCTCTATTTGATGTTTTATATAAGTGTTACAAATGACATTGTATTTAAATGATCGCAGTGGTGTGATTTAATACATCAGAGGAGATGCTTTTTAGGAAATTTATACGAATCTATACAGTCAAATGATCTACTGCAGCAGCTTTTATTTCACTCTTACACTCTTATGCTTCAGTTGTCCATTAAACCCACATAACCAATGTACAAAGACTTTTATCATGTTATATATATATATATATAGGGGTTAGACAATGAAACTGAAACACCTGTCATTTTAGACCACAATAATTTATTAGTATGGTGTAGGGC
>JAOVVG010000050.1:15167235-15177841 GCA_028566375.1 Leptodoras nelsoni | reverse complement strand
TATTGCAATGCACACAACATTATGGGTGACATACCAGAGTTCAAAAGAGGACAAATTGTTGGTGCACGTCTTGCTGTGCGTCGTCTGTGACCAAGACAGGTTATTGCGTTATTAAAAATGTGTCTTGTATGCATAATAACACATTATTTGTGTGATGTCATTTTAGTTACCTTTGGATTTGTCACCTCTTGCAACTCCTATTGTACGAAACAAAATAGAGGATAACGCATCTCTGGAAACACATCGAGACAGCCCTCTGCCTCATCCCGAATCTACAACCAGTGATGACAAGGTGAGAATTGGATTAGATAATTGTTTTATTTCTTGAATATTTACAGTCGCTCATCACTGAATGTCCACTTTCTATCTTACTTACTATCCTGTATGTAGTGCCGGATCCTGTGGGTAAAGTGTATAAACTTAATTTCTAGTTTGTAAGTGTAGCCTCCCTAATCAAATGAATGATATCCTGAGATAGCGTTGCCAGATCCATGCCAGCCTGCAGAGAACATCTTTTGGTGTTGTCATTGTAACATCATCACAGCTGGCCAGTTGTCTTTTGATATACGGATCACATAGTCAGCTTTACTGTAGTAGCCTGTGTTTTCTTTACTGTATAAAGGGCATGGAATATCATTATAAAGGACTGAAATGGCACTTTCTTTGAATGGTTGATGCACCTTCGGTTTCATATGATATTTTCAGGAGGTTTCTTTGCAGCCGACCTCACTGCCTACATCCACTATAGTCCGTCCTGCCTCCCTCCAAGTCCCCAATGTACTTCTGGCCAGTACTGACGCTAGTGTTGTTATTCAGCAAGCCCTTCCATCTCCAACATCTAGTTCTGTTATAACTCAAGTCCCATCCTCTAATAGGCCAATAGTGTAAGTAGCTCCAAAATGTTACTTGTTACTTAAGAACCTTTCATTTTCAAGTCACAGTTTTTTCTTCCTACTTTTCTTTTAGTCATCAGGAGCTTTTTTTTATTTTAGTCATCCATTTTTTTAAAGTTGCTGATACTTCTGTTTGCAGCTGGCAAGATTTTTCTGAGTTACTGTCACCAGTATCGCCAACATTTTCATTTTCATTTGCTTTAAAAGTCTTAAAAATGCAAATACAGCCAGATATTTTTCCTTTTTATATTTATACACATATCAGTATATTATGTGAAATTGTAATGATGATAAGATAATGGGCATATATTCATGCTATTACTCTGCACTTCTTCCTCTCTGCTCTGTCTTTAGTCCAGTGTCTGGCACATTCCCCGTGATTCTGCAGCTGCCAAATGGACAGACCATGCCCGTTGCCATCCCAGCCACCATCGCCAGCTCTAGCGTACACATCCCCACTGCCATACCTGTACGTTCACACACTACACCTTTGTATTTATATTATACCAAATAAGTTTTTTTTCTTCCCCAGATGTAATAACTTTTTCTCAAAGAGTTTTTCTGTCCAATTAAGAGTAGTCACACTGCAAACGCTTAAACGCATGTAATCCATCTGCCGTTCCTGGGGGTATTACTGCACCGAGAGGGAATGTTTCCTGTAAAAGTTTCCTCACAACTTAAAAAAAAAAGAACAGTATCCGTACTACTCTTTTACTACGCTTCCTCCACACGTGCAACCTGTTTATCTACATCCAGAACTTTTAGAGGACTATTCATTCTCTTGCCGGGCGATTAAACATTTGAAAGTGACTCCCTTCCAAAAGATTGGCGCAGTGTACTCATATCGTAAGTGACGTTGGTGTGATTTGTCAGCGGCACGTTTCGGCGTGGCACAGAGGACAGGCCAGTATTTATTATTCCGACACCGCCTGTGTAGCATGGAGAGGGAGAATGAGAGAACTAATGGGCCTTAGAAAAGGGCAGTTGTATGTCACGGCAATAAAATGAGAGAGGGAGGAAGAGAAAAAGACACAGCGAGAGGACACTTCAACCATAATGGGCTCTATGACATGTTCCCTGTCCTTGTATGGGCCACTAGTAGTCGGATCAAAGCTATATGATATGCATATTCACGTTCATATCTCCATGTGTGGAAGGCAGTTGTGATGCGGTGGGTGTTGGGAGGACAAACAAGCCCATATTGTAATATATGCAGGATGGTGAAGTCTGTGTGTGTGTGTGTGTGTATCCACATTTTCAGTGTATGTCCTTCTGCTCCATCTGCGCTCTCTCTCTCTCTCTCTCTCTCTCTCTCTCTCTCTCTCTCTCTCTCTCTCTCTGGTTGTGTGGGTGTGTTTACTCTGGTAGAGATGAGGACTTGGTAGCTCCATCTTTCTGTGGTTGTGCCACCTGCAAATACCAGGCAGTCAGCCTAATGAGTGTGAGCTATGGGGTTAGCCTGAGTGCATGCTGCTTGCTTTGTGTGTGTTTGTGTGTGTGTGCGTGTCTTTGTGTGGGGATGGAGTGGACACTTAGCAGGTTGGGGTGTAAAACGTCTTCACAGAGACTAATTATGTCAATTTATCTCCTTTCCCCATGTTATCCATATGTGTTCTGTCTTAGCTGGTAAGACCAGTCACCGTAGTGCCTAATGTTCCCGGGATCCCTGGCCCCTCCTCTCCACAACCCGTCCAATCAGAAGCAAAGATGGTAATTCCTTTTTTTGGACTCGTTTAGAGATTTACATACAGGTTTGATCATATGCTTTTCTTAAATATTTACACGGAGCAACATATTTTTTAAAAACTGAGTGTTTGAATGTAAAATATCGAACCCTACCTCTATCTCTAAACCTAAACCAATCTCTTGGTTTGTTTGGTGATTACCATACATGTACATTTAAATGTGCTTCATTTATTTAAGCACTAGAGGGCACTACTTAAAGTTGTGTGTTTCTGTTCTAGGCAAAGACACAAGCTGTGTAGATGTAACGGCACCTTTCGGTCATTGTGTTGACATTTTTATTAACAGCATATTGTTATAAGTAATAGAAAATAAATCTATAGTCTGAGTGAATTAAAAAATATCTTTATTCTATTTTTTTATCTATATTTATTGCTCTCTGGCAAACAGTCACAGAGGTGTGATCTTGTGTTTAGTAGAGTGTATTGTAATGTACACGGAGTGTATGTGTGTGTAGGGAGTACACATGCAGGCCTGTGGTGTAGTGATGAAGTGTTGATCACTCTGCTGTAAGTGTTCACAGCATGCTGCTCCTCCAGACATTAGCATGTAAACTCGCTCTAGGGGACAAGGGCGAGGGGTGTAGGGATAGAGGCCTGTCTGTCGGAGGGGTGTGTATGGATGTATGCACGCGTGTTGGAGATGACAAACGCACACACAGCGCTGTGCTCAGCAGGTTGTCATCGGGGGCAACAGGAGAGGGGAGGGAAGCTGGCACGCGTTCAGAAAGGCACATTTCTGCAGCTCACCCTGCATGGAACCTTTTGTTCAGCAGAATCCAACTTGACCCTGTACACAATCTGTACACTCTCTTTCTCTCTCTCTCTCTCTCTCTCTCTCTCTTTCTTTCTCTCACACACGCATAACAGATATACACACATGTATACAGGGGCTTCAAACATCAGAGCATGTACTTACTCTTTCAGTGTCATACCCTCCCTCTCTCTCTCTCTCTCTCTCACACACACACACACACTCATACACACACACAAACAACAACAACTAATGAGCTCACATCATGAAAACAGACCCCTCTCTTAGGCTGCCCCTCCTCCTGCCATCCACCCCTCCATCCCTTTATCCCTCTCTTTTTCTCCTCTCCTCCCCAGACACAGACACGGCACTTTACAAGGACTGATGATGCTGCAAAGACCACAATAATGATAATTAACTTGCTGAATTTAGAAGATTATGCTGTTAATTAGTTGAAAAATAAAGATAAGTAATATAGTAGCAGATGGTTGGATAACACCCCAGAGATGGAGGGTTATTGCACTGATGAGGATCTGTGGCAGATATGAAATATGATTCGGTTTCCTCTCTCTCTCTCTCTCTCTCTCTCTCTCTCTCTCTCTCTGTCTCTTCTTTCCAGGGAGTTCTGGAGGGTTGTTATACTATAAACTAATTTGCTAGATAGATAGGTCTGGCAGAGGTAGTTGTTAAAAGAATGTCCCCCTCTTGTTTTTTCCATGTTAATGAATCTCTCTTCTCTCTTTTAGCCCTCAGTTGCCTTGTTCACCTGCTGTGGGTGCATTTGTTACCTGATGCCTTTGACTTTTTTTTTGCACCATTGTTGCTTTTACCTCTTCTTTTTCAGTGAGATCCTTTTAGATCCGTGATGTATACGGTACGGCGCTTTATATCCGCGAGATATATCGCGCGTTGGCGGTGAATGGCCATATGAAGACGGACGCGATTCAGTATGGCTGGATGCTTCGAGCGTGTATGGATGTCATTCAGCGTGTGAGAGTTGACATTATTGTTAGGCAGCTGTGGGGAATGTGACAGGCTCAGTGGGAGACAGAGTTAGGAAAGGGGTGCTTAGCGCTGAGGTCGCTATGCTGTGTGAGCTACGGCTCGCCCGGGAGAGAAAGATTTCCCTGACAGGAGAGAATCACGGCCGTCTCAAGGGAATAGGAAATTAGCTACGACAGCTATTACTCCTCTGGAACAGGATGCAGGGAAGCATCTGTTTTTAGTGGTGATGAATATGTTGTTTTAATCCTTGCCTCCCGCTTTCTCTAGAAGTTAATTACTCTAATCTCCTGTACCTGCCTCTCTCTAATGCGGTTTAGCTCTCTGACTTATGAGAGAGGCTGTTGGAGCAGCGGTTTTGCCAAAAGGAAAATGAATGCTTACACAAACAGTAGAAAGATGAGCAACATTTTGTTTCTTCTGTAATTCGTTGTCTGAAAGAGAAGGTAGATAAGTGAATGAGCTATTGAGTTGAATAAGTTATGAGAGCTTGCTGTTTAATTAGACATCTGAGCACAAGTCATTCCTGCACAGCAGCTGAAATCCAGGCTCTTGTGCTGAGCGCAGTTTCTGTGTGAAAGAGGAAGAAAGCTTTGCAGAGATTGTAGAGTTGGGAAATGTATCCTAGTGTCGGAGCTGCACTAATTGTGTGCAGGGAATCATGGATTGAATTGTGGAGTCAAAGGAATGTTTGGATTCATTATTCATGGATGGATTATTTAAATTGGAATAAAATAATAAAACTTAGCTCATCAAAAGAAATTCACGTAATTGAAATATATCATTGGCTCATTTTTTATATTTATATATTTTATTCAAAAATAATAAATATATGCTATTAAAACCCTGAACAGAAACTACACAACTGCAGAAACCCGATGAAATAATGATTCATGGTAGTGGAGCTTACTGACATGGGTGATGCCAAAGGGGGTTTGTTGCAGTTTAAATGAATTTGAATGTGTTTATTACCCATGCTGCTGTAACTGTATAATGGACCTGTAGGTTGATGTCCTCATTATTTCTGACTCCTGTTTTATTTTATTTTTTTCTTTTCTGATGACCCCGTCTCGGTGCAGAAGCTGAAGGCAGCTCTTAGTCAGCAGCTCCCTCAGGTAACCAACAGCGACTCTGAGCAAAGCCGGGCCGCCAGCCAGACTCCGCCCCCAGTCCCAGTCCCAGTCCCAGTCCCAGCCCCAGTCCCAGTCCCAGTCCCAGCCCCAGTCTTGCCCCCAATCGCACCACCAGCTGAGGAGACGCGTCCCCAATCACTACAACAACCAGCAACGTCAACCACTGAAACCCCTGTGCGTAGTAAACACCAGTGCATAATTATTTTGACTTTTTAAATAATACTTTATGTATGTAAGTACGTAATCAGATCAACGGCTGTATGAATAAAAAGGTTCTAAAGTATTCTGTGTTTCTAGGCGTCGCCAGCCCCGCCTGCTCAGCATACACCCAGTACAGGTGGGCGGCGGCGGCGGTCAACCAACGACGACCCCGATGAGAAGAGACGGAAGTTTCTGGAGAGGAACAGAGCAGCGGCCTCACGCTGCAGACAGAAGAGGAAAGTATGGGTGCAGAGTCTGGAGAAAAAAGCTGAAGACCTGAGCTCTGTGAACGGACAGCTACAGGTACAACTTATACTCCTTACACTCAGAGGCTGCTAGAGCTTCTATCACGTCACAGTGGTACAGTTAGAGAACAGAGAAGTTCAGTGATGTACAACAGGTTGGTCAGATTAGTGCAATAAGGTCAAACTGATGACAAAAAGAATGATAATTTACTATCAGAAATGTTAACATTGTAGTGGTGGATTAATTATACTTTGCTTTTTGGATCATTTTTACTTCTTTCATAAACACCACCTGTATGGAACATCATATCATGATATGTATCCCAGTATTTAGGTTTGCTAACAATGCATCAATAAAACACTGGAGCCTTATTATGAATTATATTTATACAGTCAAACAGTTTATCAAACATGCACAAAAATGTAATAGTAAAGAGGGAATAATATAGAAAGAGGGAAAATCAATAATAAAGCGAGAAAATCTAACTGTAGGTAAAAAAAGTATATAAACAATTTTACGACAAGTACTAGTGCACCCCAAAAAAATCCGAATATAGTGGAAAAAATTTTTTTCTTTCATAATTTAATTTGAAAAAAGTAAACTGTCATATTTTATATTCATTAAATATATGAAGCCACATATTTCTGGCATTTCATATCTTATGCCTTTCAGTTCATGAAAATCAGAAATCCAGTATCTCAGACTATATTTATATGAAGTGTATGTCTTGGTCTAGTTCAGCACACGCAACCACAATCATGGGGAAGACTGCTGACGTCTGAGAAGACGATCATCAACAAGGCCACAGAAGGTCATTGCTGAAAAGGCTGACTGTTCACAAAAGAAATATTCTAATCATTTGAGATACTGGATTCTGCTTTTCATGAGCTACAAGCCATTGATCAAAATGATCAAAATGAAAAAAAAAATGCTTGAAATATGCCTCTTGACATGCAGTGAATATAAAATATATGACAAATTAAACTATGAAAAAAAATAAACTGTTCTCACTATATTCTTATTTTTTGAGATGCACTAGTATATCATGATTTTTAATATAACACAATTTTCAAATCTGAATCTCTCTGGGCCTCTCAACTATAGTATATCATTTACTCTATGGCACCTTAAATCATTTATCTTGCTTATTAATATGCCTGTCTATAGGCTAAATTAGCTAATTAAAGCATTGGTAAGTGTTAATGTTTTGAAAAAAGCATCTCCAATTTCTCAAGATTTTATTTTATTTCTGCTGGTTTTGTAAAATGATGAAACGTCCAGGTAGAGCCTCCTGCACAGAGGGGCATAAATACACATTCTACAAAACCATGCAGATAGAGTGGACCAGCACTTTAATATTTTACTCAGAATATCATATATTTCACTCAGAATATCATGTGCCAGCCTCCAGGACGCATAGTTCTATTTACAGGGGTTCTGTTAGGAATAGAAATGAATATATAAATACAATGAATTACGAAGAAGTGTTTATTTTATTTTAAAATCAATTTTTATAAATTTTATTTATAAAGTTTTAAGTTTAGTTTTTTTAAATAGTTTATCAATTTTATAATTGCCGTGATTGATTGATTGATTGAAATGAACAGTTAACATAATATTGTTTAAAATGTAAATTACGCATGTTGGTATAGAATGTGAAAGGGTCTTCGATAACAATTATGGTCATTTTATATGTGATATAATACATTTATATACATTTTATATTTATATTTATAATAATTTATATTTATAATAAATTAGAGATTGCGTAATACTATTTTTTCTTTTATGATACTGAATGTTTTTTGTGTGTTTTTTTTTCTTAACAGTTAAACTCTTAAACAAAAACATGTACATTTTAATAATAATAAATTTTAATAATAGAAATAGATAAAGATGAAGAATAAATAAAAACCCCTAGGTAGTAAAATAAAAAATTTTAAAAATAAATAAATAAATAAATAAATAACATTTTAAAATACAGTTTCTTTGAGCAAATCCAGTTCTAATCATTTCTCACAGGATCTGATATCTAGTATGTTTTCTACAATCTCTTATCCACCATATTGGTGGATATTAGGTTAGGTTCAGATGTAGCATTAATTAGATGCATTAATAATTATGTCAATAGAATGGCCTCACAAAGATAGTAAGATTGTGTGTGTGTTTATGTGATGTTATGTTTGTACCCAGATTAAAGGCATTTATTTCCCTGACATAGTGATGAAATCATTAATGGTGATTAAGAAGTGTTTTGTTCTGACAGCTATGGTGAATGTGTGCACATGTGAGTACGTGTGTGAGTTGTGTGTAAGTGTGTGTATAAGCGATCCTGCATTGATACATCCCTGTCAATAAAGACATTTCCTCCAGATGTCATCGGCACACAAGCGTGTCGTCTCTTCTGTCTGCGCGTTTAAGAGCTGGCCCTGGAACTCTCCCAGGGAAACCCGTCTCCTTGAACCGCCATTTTGCGGCAGGCAATTAGGATTCGCTCCTGACAAGTTCGAAACAGTTCACGTAACTGTTGTCTCTGCTGATAGGGACATGCTAGGCTATGAGGCGACGTGTTCCAGACAATTTAATGAGATGTGCCGCTGTTTATTTGCGTGCTGTCTGTCCTGTTTGTCCATTAAGGGGTGGGGGGCTCCGAGAGGGGAAAGAGGGGGAGGGGGAGGAGAAAACGAGAGTGATTAATTTGTGATGGGGAGACAAGCGGGGGGTGCTGATGAGCCTGTTGTAACTCTGCTTAGGGTTAAATGAACACAGGCAGATGAAGAGAGGTAAGGGGGGGCATGGACGGATAGAGGGGTATTAAAAGAGTAACTGTAGCTGCAGAGAGCAGAGCAGGGCTTTACACTGAAATTAAATGCAGACCATTAGTGTGTATCGTTTTATGCAGTATGTTAATCAGTGCCATTAGAGTGTTGTAATGTTCTCTGTCTGTCCCATTGGTTTTGCTGATCAGCACAGAGAGCTCTAATGATGTACGATTACTTTGACATCATCCTTAACGGACTCTTTAACGAGATGTCGGCGCCAGCCGGCCGGCGTGCTGCACGAGAACTGCACGTTTAAGCACCACCTTTGAGCCTCCAAAAATGTTATTACCACACAATAAATGGTGCATTGAGATTTTGAGTTCATCAGTAATCCTGGGATGATCTGTATCATAACTGTAAAAGTGCAGAACATCATGCATGTTTTCACCCAAAGTGCTTTGTCATACACTTCTTTGTCATGTCTTATCAGCCCAGTTGTACTTGCTGTGTTTCTCAGTGGAAATCCTCCCTGCGCTCTAATAACCGTTCACTTCCTGTCAGAAACCTGTGCGTCTATATTTAGTCAGTAATTATCTGCCTGATGCCTCCAGTTCTCCCATACTGGCAGTAGAATTGTATTGTATAAAGGGGCTACACGGCTCCATCAGTGTTTTATAGGCAGAAAGGAGAGATAGAGTAAAAGACAGGTTGAGGCGAATAAGCAGGCTACGGTACGAGCGAGAGAGCCGCAGTGCTGGTCGTAATGGGATGTTGCCGTGCGTGTGGTGAGGAGATCCACGGCTCCACCAGCTGTGTTTAAATCTGTTCCTCTACAGCTTTGCCTTGCCAACGCCGCCAAGCCCTAACAGATGGAATCAAGTAAATTGGCCACTTTTTACCCGAATAGATTAAAGCGGCAGCCATGTTTTAGAGGAGAGGAGAAAGCACTTAAATCTGCCGTGTAGTAGTCTGCCCTTCTCAAATGCCCACGTTCCTCTAAATCCCCTTAAAGTCACCTTCGCTGTTAAACAGGCCCGTCTTTGACACGCGCGCAGCACGGCATCCCATGGGAGCAGTACAAGGAGAGTAAATCTTGGCAGAATGGGGTGTGGAGTTCTGCTGACTGAGAGGATAGCACCTCTCTCCTTCTGTCTTTCACTCATCTCATTTTCTCTACTTTCCTTTTTGAGGGTAATGGCACGATAATTCACTCCTTCGATAAAGGGTAAACCAGTTCGAACATCAAAATTCTGTAGCTTGCTCATCCAGGAACGGTTTTCAGCAGTGAGTGTTGAAACTGAGGATAAAGGCGTTTTTGAGTTCAGTATTGCTTAACATCTGAGCTGGTTACAGTTACTGGTTAGGGATGGCACAAATAATAACTGATATGCATTGAAATGAAAAGATCTCATGAAAGATTCTGCATCAGTGCATAAACTCTGATTATCAGATCTTTCCATGGGCTTATGCATGATTTTTCTTTTTCGACTTGACCTTAAAACCCTTAGTGAAACAAAGTCCTACATGTGGACTGCATTCAAGAAGAAAATTGCCAAATCGAGAGCTCAGAAGGTGGCTTTTTAGGCACATAGAGTTGATGCACTGTTAATTGTTAATATGGGGTTATAAAAGATAATAGAACCATATTAATCCTAGTGTCTTTCATTATCATATCAAAATACATAAAGAATCTGATATAATTGCATTTCGGTAATTCCATTTCTACAGAAATCTGTTCTCATACCCTCCATAGTTGTCATTATAACTCTTGTGAGTTTTCTCTCGGTGTCATTCTCTCATTTTTGTTATGGAGAGCTCTCTTTTGGGAGCACATTTACATAGTCTATATTATATAGAGTTTCTATTGGCAGGG
>JAOVVG010000050.1:15113798-15127213 GCA_028566375.1 Leptodoras nelsoni | reverse complement strand
TGTGGGGGCTCATTGCTCAGGGGGTCAAATGTGCAGGTGAACAAACACACCACACACACCACACCACACACACCACATCACACACACCACACACACCACACACACACACACACACACCACACACACACCACACACACCAGTTCTACATCCTTTTAAAAACAAGTTCCAGATTTTCTATATTGACAGTTTTCTATCACACATTTCCAGTTGCAGTGCAGGTACACAATGACTGTCTGCACTTATTCACTTGAAAAGCAGTTTGAAAAGGCAACACCATCACATCACTTCTCTGTAGTAAACATCACACTCACACTGTAATTGTGCTGAACCTCCTAAATGCTGTGTCGTACACAAATTGCATTTCCAGGCACAACAATCAGAGCTTGTGTCATTTGCTTTTGATTAAAGAAGATTTTATGTCTAAAATGGCACTTTAATAATATTTAATACAATTCAGCCAGGAGGAATTTTCTATCTGTAGGTTGCAGTTATATAGAATAGAATGTATAACTCTTGTCATCTCGCTCACTCATCTCTATGTGCTAAGACACAGAACTGCTTTTTTTTAGTGGATGTAATGTTTAACGGGTGCTGTGTTTGTTCTGCAGTAGGTGTAGTCATAGTTCATGCTTGTATGTTCCAGCGTGTAGTGTGTAGAGCAGTGTGTCAGGGACGAGAGTGATACTGACTACTCAAGGCTGTCGAGCTAGTGTATGAATGCAGCAGGGGTGTTTTGTCTGTTACAATATGGGTATGTATCTTTTTCCTTGACTATACAAACATTAATGTGGAACGTGCTGAAGGTTGTTTTCTGAGCTGTTATTAATAGTTCATCTGAATCTGTGTCTGGACTGTATCTTTCTGTTTTTCCTGATTAAGAGAATGATTCTGTATTTGTGGGTCATTTAGAGATGGGCTGGTGTGTGTTTTATTTTGAATGTTTTATTTATAGAACAAAGTGAGCCTCGTACATGTTTTCAGGGACTGGTGGTATGAATAATACATGAATCAGTTTTGAAAGCAGCTTGAGTTCAAAGCCATTATGGTGAGATCCCATTCTTGATTTTTTTTTTCCTCTTCTCTCTCTCTTTCCCCCCGTCTCTCTCTTTATCTCTCATTCCCCCTTCTTTCTTCTGCCTCACTCATTCTTTTTCTCTCTTAATCGTTCCGTTTTCTTTTTATAAGCAATGCTACTAGAAACTAGGACAGCAAAGTCACATTTGATGTTGAAATTTGCATTCCCCGATACCCCCACCAGCACCCCGTGTGTGTGTATATGTGTGTTTGGTCAGGTGCCAGCATGCCAACCCCTGTGTCTGTGCATGTTGTGCCACATAGCTTCATCAGGGTACAGCCTCTCTCTTTCTGAAAGCCATTCCATCATGGCAGAGCCCAAAACAAAGCTGGCATGTCTTCATAACGAAGCACAGGGCTGAGAGCTCGGGGACAGACTCATTGAAATTCAGTCCCCATAACCCGATACGGGGAACTCTGTGATGTGCTCCCAGTCCTCTTTGCGAGAAGGGAAATTCCTGTCTGCGAGTAATAAGAAGAGCAGGGACTTGGCCAAATATTACTGATCCAGCAGAGGACACTTGCCATCATAAGCAGAGTAGACAGGCGTTAAAGCTAATATTCCAGAGAAAGAATTGGCTTCAAAAAGTCTTGTGGTGTATTGAAAGAGTATCTGTGTTTGCACACAGTGTCCTGAGGCTTGGAGATCAAGTCTCCTTCACTGATAAACAAACACACATACTCTAATTGAAGTGGGTGGGTTTATGTGTGGGTGTGTGTGTATATGTGTGTGTGTGTGCAGGTTAAGAGCCTATCGGTGTCGTCGCCCCCAGCTGAGGGCTTGAGGGTCATCTAGCACTAGTATTCTGAACACGGGATCAGCAGACCTTAGAGGATAAAGCGAATCTATTAACCGGTGCCCTCTATTACTGCGCCTGTCTCCCACTCTTAAGAGATCCTTTGCTCTCTTTCATACAGTAATTACATTTCTCCGTCAATGAATTTAAATGAAGGCAGCAATGCTCAAGGGGCCGTTTTCAATCTTTAATGTTGAGTCTCTTGAATTGGTATAACTATTGCCATATTCAATACTTTGATTTTGAATAAAGGTGTACCACGGTGCTAAATGTAATTACGGGCAATAACGGGGGAAATTGTTTTCTCCAGCTTTATTCGGTTTTAAAAAAGACGGCATCCAGCAGGAGATTGAATTAAATGATTGTTGCGTTTAGTCGGTAAATGAAAGGGGTCTGTGTAATCGTGTTATTGGTGTCTGGTAGATGAATGTGCTGTGGCCAGAACGAGCAGGTCTTCAGCACCCTCACACTAATGTGCTTTTTTGCTCTTCTGTTGTTCTGTCTAGAATGAAAGGGACATGGGTGGGCTGCTCGATATCATGCTTGTATCATCGTATAAGTAATGTTGATTAAAGAAATTGTAGGGATGGGGGGTGTGGTGGGGGGTTGTGTGCAAACCGAAAAGCTGTCTGCTAAAATTCAAGTCAGACAGACGGAGCGCTGAAGAGAAGAGTGCTTTGAGATTCTGTCCCATTTTGAGCTGGAAATGAGGTCTAGTGTAGCCTGCAGCGCAGAGAATATCTGTCTGCTTGATTATTGTGTGTGTGTGTGTGTGTGTGTGTGTGTCTGTGTGTGTGTCTGTGTCTGTGTGTGTCTGTTCGGGGTTAGAGGCAATTGGTGTGTGCTTCTCTCTCTCTCTCTCTCTCTCGCCCTCTCGCCTTCCTCTCATCCTTCAGGCCACATTGTTTTCAGCATAGCACTAATTCCCTAATTCTCCCAGAGAGCTCTGCTCCACACAAAGCAGCAGCGGTGGAGCGTCTGTCCCCAGCTCCAAATGTGCCACTGCTCTGGCTTTCACTTCTCTACTGCTCTTTTTTTATCTTCTTTTTCCCTGCCCACATGCTACCTGCTCTAGAGCAGCTGGCCTGTTCAGAGAGCCATGCATTATATATTAATGAAGTCATTTGCCTACATTTGCATAACTCCTAGTACTGTGTCTGTATTTTAGGCTGCAGGAAAGTGCTTCATGTCTGCAGCATTGGCCTTTTATTAACCGGATATGTTGACTTTAAAATGGCCAAAATGATTGAATTGTTAGCTGTTTAAGACGCGCTGATAAGGTCTTATATTTTTATTTGTTTCACTACATTCTCGTGAAGCTATTGCTCTATAATCCAGGCGTTTCTCTGTCGGCTACTGCATTATTGCATATTCTGGTATTATAGCCCATAAATGGGTGATGTAGCTCATGCATGGTTTATCCAATGCTGTTTGTAGGCCTAGCAGGTTCCTCCAAGGTGACACCAACAGCATGTCTAGGAACCACTCAGAAAGTGATGACATCAGATATCGGGGCTCATTGACAGTTTAGACAGATATTGATTTAGGGGAATGAAACCTCAGCACACTTGGTTGAAAAATTAACTCAATCTGCTCTAGGTAAAGGATCTGGGCAATCAATAAAAGTATTAGTCTCAAGCTGCTGTGCTCCGCAGACGTTGCGTGTCGTTTAACTGAGCATGCGGTACTGAAAATTTTCATTTGCACATATTAGGCATGCTTATGTGTTTTTCAGGCTTGATCAAGATGCGTTTTCAGGACGTGTGTCAAATCATTACGATCAGATATGTTTATTTCAGATCTTCCATTGTACTTTCTTTTTGTTTGTTGCAGACTGTGGCTTGAATGTTCATAAGCAGTGCTCCAAGATGGTTCCCAACGACTGTAAGCCGGACCTGAAACACGTCAAGAAAGTGTACAGCTGTGATCTGACCACTCTGGTGAAAGCCCATAATTCCAAACGACCCATGGTGGTGGACATGTGCATACGTGAGATCGAATCACGAGGTGAGCGCTCCACCTTTAATGTCGGCTGCGTTTTACGATTATAACAGAGGATCAGTGTTAAACAAGCCCCTCAGGAGAGCTCTACACAGAACTGTTCAATACTTATTCACACGCCAGTATCATGGCCCACTAATATCACAAACACCATCTATGTTCATGCAACAGTATGTATTTGTCTGGAATTGTGATGAAATGAAATCGCGCCATTTCTTTCTTTCCAGCGGCATTTCAGAAGCACACTGTATTAATGAGCGTCATTAAACAGATGGTTAATTGTTTGAATGGCTTTGGTTTACACTTCAAAAAAGAACAGCTCCATTAGGCACACCATATGTTAATGTAATGTACAGTTTCTGTCTGGCGTGAATCAGGGCGCTTCTGAGTTTCCAAATAAAGACTTACACAGTGAACTCAACTCTCTTTTAGGTCTGAAGTCGGAAGGTCTCTACAGAGTGTCTGGCTTCAGTGATTTAATGGAAGATGTCAAGCTGTCCTTCGACAGAGGTACCGTTTCCCTTTGCGCACATCAACTGTATTCAAAACAGCGTCTGTTTCATGTGTCTTCGGTTCATTGCGCTTCGTTCTGATGAAATACAGTAATTGCATATGAAATCTTGCTGCATGCCTGTACACAGCTCCCCATGCATAATCCTGTAAGTGTTAAACACCCACGTGTGTTCCCAGTGCAGCTTTTTTTTAGGTCACTCTTTATCTAACAGTGGGAACACTGTGTTTTGGTACCGCCTCGGCTGCCTTGAGCTGCTTTCATGTGAAAGCTGCACGTTTGTGTGGGGATTAGGCTCCATCTGCACAGAAGCTGTGTGTCATCAAGAGGCCCCAGTTCTGGCAATAGATAACCACACTCAGGACAAATGGACAATGTCGGAGGCGTTTTAGCCTGTACAGAGAGAGACAGAGAGCATGCTGAGTTCATAAGGAAAGATGAGATGTGAATGGGAAGGAGAAAATACAGCTTTTGTGATGCTTTCCAAGTGGGGACAACCATTCGGTTATGGTCTGTTAGACATAGAAGTAGAAGAAGAAGACGAAACGGTGAGAAAGGATGGAATGAGACAGACAGATAGAAATAGACATGAAAAGACCAGGAATAAGAATAAGAATTGGGTTAACGAGATGTGAAAGCAAGCAGGTTATAACCCATAGCAGCGCCAACTTGGCTTCCAGCATTGTTATGAGAGGCCAGAAATCAAGTGGCAGAAAGCCTTGAAATCCAGCTACCACACACCAGTGCTGTCCAGTCAAAGCCAGGGTCATGTGACTTCACACTTAGCAATGCATGACAAATATCCCTCCATCCTCCATGGTGCTCGGCATCCCCTTATCTGCCGGGGCCATATTTGTGGAAAAAGCACTTTTTCTACCATGAACCATTGAGGAAGCATGCCTCATCAGTCAGTCTGTTTCTGCTTTGTGTGTAGACGGGGAGAAAGCAGACATCTCGGTGAACATGTATGAAGATATTAACATCATCACAGGTGCTCTTAAGCTCTACTTCAGGGAATTGCCCATTCCTGTTATCACGTACGACGCATATCCACGCTTCATCGAGGCTGCCAGTAAGTCTTTGTCTTTCTCAGACACGCACATTTACAGATAACAGGGATAACTCTGCCAGTGCTCACTGACGCGCTGTGCATGAATACCGATATGCTGAGTTGCATTTCTGTATAACTGAATGAGCGTCTCTAAAATTTTGTCATCACTTTATATTCAGCTGGCATTTCAGATTTGATTGTATCTCACCTGTTGGATAGAATATAGAAGAATAGAGGCTTCAAAACATTATATTTAGTATAAAGAGCCAGTGTGTCTCACAGTCAGCCTGTGAGTCGAGACAATCTTTAATAACTCTCGGTGTCATAGAAAGCTTGTTCTGTGTAGACATTTTACTTATTTACGCGTTTGTAGCGTGAATTACACATTCATAGAGCTCGTGTGTGTTTGTGGTTTCAGAGCTGACGGACCCGGATGAGCGTCTCGAGGCGCTTCATGAAGCCCTGAAGCAGCTGCCTCCTGCTCACTGTGAAACTCTAAGGTATCTGATGGGTCACTTAAAAAGGTGAGGAACAAAGCCGTGACGTTTGATTTCCTGCTGTCATCTTTACCAAAGTGACTCTGTGACTATGTTTCTCATTGCACCAGCTAGTAATTCTGACATGTTTCCGTGTGTGTGTGTGTTTACAGGGTGACCCAGAACGAGAAGGATAACCTGATGAACGCAGAGAATCTGGGGATCGTCTTTGGTCCAACTCTGATGCGCGCGCCCGACCTCGACGCCATGACAGCACTGAATGACATCCGCTACCAGAGGCAGGTGGTAGAGTCTCTGATAAAGAACGAAGACATCCTCTTCTAGCCTGTCCGTCATTCCTCCTCCTGTATACGAAGGAGCGTTTTTTGTTTGTTTGTTTGTTTGTTTTTAAATCATGGACTGCAGCTCGTGCTGTCAAGACTTGAAACTGAATATGAAGGACCATTGTATAATATTTCCTCCTTTCCACATCTGGTGGACCAGTTCTAATTGGTTAACGCTCTTTTTTTTTTTTTTTTTTTTTTTTTTTTTGTTTAATGGGCGTGGATTACGTACCTTAAATTTGCATGTCTTCCTCCCCATTTTTGTCGGGGGTTTACGGTGAACTGTGGGACTCTGCAGAGCCAGCCTTGTTTATTTTGTGGCAGGTTAGGGGTTGCTGAGGAATAAGCGCTATAGCCTCGGGCCCCTTCTGCAGCATGTGATGAAGCTCGTGAAATTTGCCGCGTCGTGACTGTACTTTTATTTATCCCATGTATGTACACTAGTTCCTACTTGCCAAACGGGTTTTGTGTTTTGTGAGCAACTGTAAATGTGATATTTGCTAGTGATTTTTAGTGACACTTTACTTGAACAGCTCAGTGTAAAAGCTGCTTTAAAAGACAAGAAGTCATAAACGAGAAACGTCTGTGAACTCATGGTGAGCTTTATAGTGAACGGGTATAGTGGCAGTAGCAGCTTGTGTTAATGTGGTGAAATCCAGCTGTCTTGGCAGTCTTCTTAAATTCGACAGATTTGATTTTGTACTTGCTGAGTTGCTTATCTTGTCTGTATGCCCAGTGGTTTAATATGAGCTCAAACCTTTCCAGTTTTCAATTTCTACCGAGTATCTCATGAATGTCACGTTACCAAGAGTCAACACCTCTTCAAGTAAAGTGTCACTGTTGATTTTTTTTTGTTGTTGTTTTTTTTTCAAACCTGTGACCTTTTTGATCTTTTGTCTCTGCCTATAATCTGCCTTTTTAATGCAGTACCTCTTCAGATGACTCTCCAGAGACTCTTCAGCTCTACTGATGAAGGATGTTACAATCCGTTTGCTACTTACCGTCTATTATAGTAGTCTGGCCTTTACAGAAATCTCTTGCACTCTGAACAGACCAGGCTGGTGTTTTTGGTTGTAGTTTGTTTTTGTATTTGATTTACTCATGGATTAATTTATTAAATGTCACTTTTAGAAATTTGGGGCTTGGATCTTTTTTTCTGCATGTAATATGATGGGTAAATTCTGCAAAGGTTTCAGAGAAAAGGTATAATATTGTATGGGGTGCATTTTTTTGTGTACAAAAGCCATAATTAGGCTTCTCAAATGGCTTGATGAAAGGTCTTGTACACGTGTATAATGTTTGCATGTTTACAATGACATCTGAAAATCTTTGTGCCTTGATCCAGTAAGCCCTCCGGCCTGACGTCAGTCACACTGATTAGCACAGAAGCAGCAACACCTCAGGCAGAATCCATCCCCCAGATCACTGCAGTGGCTGGATGTGTATACAAACCACACGAGGGAGGATTCACGTTTCATTTTTAATTACTGCTGATGGGTTGCCCTGCCTGCAGCATCCTGTAAAAACACTGTAATGAATTTTCTCAGTCAGTGTTGGTCTGCTTCTATGCTGTTATAGCGGATGATTTGCTGAGTTTGAGTTTGAGCATTCGCAAAGAAATTCCTTATCAGTGGTCCCAGAATGTGACCTGATTGTGATTATTGTGATTCTGGGTTAAGGCAGAAGACACGCGTTTATTCGTTGTGTTGGAAGCTGTTAAATTTCTATAAAAGCTCATTAAATTGCCCCACATTGTTCTGTCAGTTACCCATAAACGCAGCCGTCTAGGTTAGGTTATTAAAAGCCATGAAGCGTTACAAGCCCCCGACCTGTTCCCTTATTACTGTCAGCCACTCTGCAAGGTCTGATCCTGATGCTGTCGGTTATTTTCTCCCTGACATGCATGTTATTTTCTCTCTGATCAGTCTATTAGCAGCTATACTCACTGACTGCCCAAAGTCAAACAAAATATCATACAGATATTATTCACATTTTGTAGGAGTAAGTCAATATTTACAGTATATCAGATTGCCTGTATCAGTTGAGATTTTCTTAACCAGTACTGTAAAAAGGAATAAAAAATGTCAGGATGATAATTAAATTTCAGCTACAATACCATCGCCATCCTTGTCACCTTGACAACCACTGACATTATTTTTGATTTTCCGGTTTCCTCATCGTTCTGTGTTAATATGCCCCCTGGAGCTTACTGCTGCACTCCATTGACTCCTGAGTGAAGGCTGAAGCTTATGGGGGGTAAGAAAATCACAGCGGTCTCATTTTTTGAGAGAATGATTTATTGTTATTGTGCATCAGTTATCCATCTGGGTTAATACTACAGGGCGGCAAAGCTAAAAGCCCATTTCATCATGCCTGCCTCTGTGTTAATACTACAGCCACTGAACATTCATCCAGACACATCTAATAACACACCAAGTTAATTATGGGTCTACTGTGCTTTTTTCATACTAATGAATCGGAATGCCGTGTGTGACGGCTGGTGTATCTGACCTTTGGACATCGAGTGCGTATGGAATTTCTATGTGCAGAGAGCTGCCCTAATGCTAATGTGGACTGAATGAATTAAAAAAAAGAGCTGAAGGGCTAAAAAAAAAGACCCTTGCATAATTCATTCTTCACCTCAAATGCTCCATGTTCTTCCATTATTTATTAACGGAATATCCCAGCAGTTTCACCCTAATCTCTAGCCATTTAATCATTAGCATTTTAACTGCCCTGAGGAAGGACCTGAAAACCTATTTACTTAAATCTCACTTGTCATGGAGGTCTAACATGTTGGAATCTCATCGTTATATAAAGTAATAACAAGAACACCAAAGATCTTGTTTAAAACAGGTGAGAAGCTGTTCTTATGGAGCTTTATCCAACTTTCCAGTGCTGGAAGATGATTATCACTGCCATTCATCTTCAGTAAGCACTTTATCCTGGTCATGGAGCCGCTGGATTTAGAGTCTATACCCGGAATACCAGTCTGGATGGGACACCAGTCTGAAAGACTCCATTATAAAGATCTAGTGCTTAATAAACAAATAGATGAGTGAAGAATTCATGAAAGCTTTTTATAGTAGTAAGAGTATTGCATACACTTTCATTATAAGCCAGTTTTGAGGAAATGGGGTTTCCTCTGTTTCTCAGCACAGGGAAAGTATTACAGTGTAATTATATATAACTATAATTGGTTTTACATAAGGGATTTGAGGCAGGGTGAAATTCAGGGTGGAATAATGTGAATAAGTGACACAAGCTTCAGCGTGCATTATACAATCTTTCTCTCCTACATGACAGATAGTGTTTTGAGGGGAAATAATTACTTTTTCCATATGTGAATATTGGCTAGGTGATGCAGGAGGCCCATGCTGGTGCAGTTCCTAGAAGAGAGGTGGAAAAGAGTGTCATGGTCAGGTATGTTGGCAGTTTGGAAGGTCTGTTTTTGGCCCAAGCTCTATAGAGACATCAAGTTGCGATAGAGCAGGATTGGGACTCGGGCAACACTAGATGGGCTCGGTGGGTCTGGACAAGTGTTTAGTTGAGCCAGATGCACGGTCTCAACATGGCTAGGCTTTCAGAATGGAGTTCTCCTTTACCTCTGCTCTCACAGTCAAGGGCGAATGGATCTAACCCTGCCAGGAGAGACATGTGGGACTGAGATTCAGGTGGCAGTGTGTGTGTGTGTGTATGTGTGGGCAGGGCACTGGGTGTGTGGGATACTGATCTCTCTTAATTCTGCAGTTGCCAGATCTGCCACTCTGTCTCTAAATAAGATGAATGATGCAGGGCTATGAGGAAAGGAGTGAAGGGGGAGGGAGGCATGGGGAAATGGAGTCTGCTGGAGCATGGAGGGGGTCTCTGTGTGGGGAAATGATTCCTGTCTGTAGAATGGAGGGTTGTGTCAGGACAGGAGCTGTGGATCAGCAGGGGCAGAGACTATTCAGAAAGGGCTAACCATTTTATCCAGCCAATCATACCCGAGACACAAAATGTGCATCTGCTGGAAAGTGGTTTACAAACTGAATAGATAATGTGTGTTGTATCCTTCAGGAGGCATCAGCTCAGCTAGAAGGGATTGGGCATTAAATTTGCGGATGAGGCAGGTGTGAAACTGGAAAAAAAGGCACAGCAATGTCAGGCTCAGTCATCTGGAAAAGTCAAATCCAAAGCTGTGGCCTCTCAGCACCAGCCTGTGAAAATGATGGAGTAGGTCATGATCTAATATAATAACCTCATGCTGACTGGGACTTCTGGCTCTAGTGTGAATCTAAAAAAGCTATAAAAGAAAAAGTTGTATTAATACAACTGAAAAGAGACTGCTAATACCATAGAGCTAGGATTTGTAGAACTGAAAGGCCAAATAAGACTGAAAAGGTTCTACAAGTAACACTGTTCTGGAAGGTTCTGCAATCAGCAGTTTAACTGGTAACAGGTGAGGTCATCAAGACTGAGTATAAAAGGAGCATCCACCAAAGGCTTAGACTTTACAAGCAAGGATGCATTGTGGTTCACCACTTTGCAGTTCAAACACAGTGCTCCTCAGCACAAAGACTTTAGGTCTTTCACCATCTTCAGTTCATAATATCATGAAATGGTTCAGGGAGTCAGGAGAAATCTCGGTGTGTAAAGGCCAAGGGCAGAAACTGCTGCTGAATGTATGAGACCATTGAGACCATTGAGCCCCCAGACTGTATTGTTCAACACAGTGCGTCACTGCTTCAAGGAACACAACCTGTATATAATGCAAAAAGGAAGCCATATATTCATTTTGCACAGAAACGCATTATCTGAGATTGACCCAAAGACAGTGGAAATGTGTTCTGTGGTCAAATGAGTCCATGTTTCAGCTTGTTTTGGGGGAACTGACATTGGATTCTACGTGCCAAAGATGAAAAAGACCATCCAGACTAGTACCAGCAAAAAGTGTAAAAACCAGCATCTGTGAGGCATGGGTGATCATCATATATTTATGAAGGTGCCACTGGTGCGGAAGCTTGTATTGGTATTTTTGAGAAACTGCTCTCAAGACAACATCTTTCCCAGGAACTCCATGTCTATTTCAGCAGGACAATGCCGATCCTCATCCTGCACGATGTACAACAGTGTGGCTAGACTGGCCTGCCTGCAGTCTAGATCTGTCTCCTATTGAAACTGTATGTCTGCTTCATGAACAGAAGAATCAGAGAAAGTGGCCACAGACTGTTGAGCAGCTCAAGTCTTGTACACCGCAAGAATGGGTAGAAATTCCATTTGCAAAACTGCAACACTTAGTATTCATTCCCCAAATGATTAAAAAGTATAATTAAAAGAAAAAGTGATGTAACCCAGTGGTAAACATATCCCTCTGTCCCAGCTTGTTTGAGTGTGTTGCAGGCATTAACTACATTTGTTCATATTTAACAAATAGAATTAAGTTCATCACTGAAAACACTGAAGATCTCTTCTTTGCATTATTGTCTGTTAAATAAACATTCAAGTGAATTAACAAATGACAGATTTCAGATTGTGTTGCAGTTTTCAAAAGAAATGGGGTTTGTATGCGGTATATGTGAGTTACCCATGAGAGACGGATTAAAGGTATTTGTCTCTGGTTTCATGTGCTGCACAGCAGATGAGTTTGACCCTGCAGTAGCACTAAGCAGTGCAGACGAGAGGAGAGACAGACAGGCACCGTGCTCTAATATTAAACTGTCCAAACAAGATATGTAAAAAAAAAAAGGCTGATGATTTCTTAGGGTTTTTTTTTCTTTTCAGGTGAGAGAGCAAGTTTTTCTATTTTTACATGAATACCAGTGACATGAAGTGGCTTCAGTTGGTTTCTCTGCTCCTCTCTGTCTCTACAGGTACACTTTGGCATGTGTTGATCTATAATTTAATTTGAATTTGAAATCTAATGATCTGATTTTGATGAATGATTGCATTCGCACCCTCACAATGTGTGTTCTAATCAAATTTTTAGTTGTTTGCTTAGGGCATAGGAAGATCTGAGCGCTTCAAGTTGAACAAAATGCAGTAAATCCATCATGTGTGATTCTGAAAATAGCCAAACAGAAACAGGAAGTTGTGGTCTAAACATTTGTCACATAGACGATAACCTAGATTTAATACACCAGCTTGGCCGTTTCCTCTCACACATTTCGCAGAGCAGTAACACTTTCTCAACCATCAATTTCCTATTCACTTTCTGATTTATCATTATATTCCACCTTTATGATAAGTAATCCATTACAGAGAACCATACTATTTACAATGTAAGTGTATTCATGTCTAAACTCAGAGGTGAAAGAAGAGTTGTAGTGTCTGTTTGCAGTATGAGAGGTGGAATATGACTCTGTTTTTAGCCTGCACATCTCATTCATTTGATTGACAGCTTCAGATGTGCAAGTGACTCTTAGTAACTTTCTTTTCTGTCCTTTTGGAGATTATTGCACATGTACAGACTCTTATGGCTGATTTATATGAATGAACAGAGCACTTGATCAAAAGACAGACAGTTAATAATAAATCATGTGTACTTAAAAAATGTATTTAACTGTTTTAAATAATTGCATTACTTAGTCGTATTTAACATAAGGCAATTATTTTAATGCTACACTTGTCCCATGTCTAGTCAGAGAAATGAAATAAAAATGTTAATGGAATATTAAGTGTAGGCATTCCCGACATGAGATATGAGTGGAAACTTAGAGAGCGTTTCCGGTAACTTGAGCCCTAATGGAATTTTCACACGTTTGTTTTGAGCTCATCCCCAGCAATGTGAAAAAAATCAGGCTGCCAAAATATCATCCATACCCTAAAGCTCCACCTCTGCTTCCACTTCACTGTGTTTACAGGGTCCAGTTTAGCACTGCCTAAATCTTACCCAGGAAGGTTTCTTTTATTTGTAGTTTTATGTTTACAGCAAGTTAAACAGCAGATGTCAAACCTTAATAAACTTTAATAGATGCTGTTTTTAACAGAACTGTGTCTGTGGTTATGTAGTGTTGGTTTGTTGTGTGTTGCGCAGGACTGGTGTGCTGTGCGGAGGACGAGACTCGTTTAGTGAAAAAACTCTTCACTGGCTATAATAAAGTGGTCAGACCTGTCAATCACTTTAAAGATCCTGTGGTGGTCACTGTAGGACTGCAGCTAATCCAGCTCATCAGTGTGGTA
>JAOVVG010000050.1:15092699-15108332 GCA_028566375.1 Leptodoras nelsoni | reverse complement strand
GGCCCTACACCATACTAATAAATTATTGTGCTCTAAAATGACAGGTGTTTCAGTTTCATTGTCTAACCCCTGTATATGTATAGAGGTACTCAATTTTGCTTTTTTTTTTACACTCAAACAAACACCATTGGCATGATAAGACATTTTTTGGCAAGTTTGGCATTGCTCTTTTCTTTTGATCTCTCTCTATTTTTGCATTGCAATATCCCCATACATACAGTACATGTGTTTAGGTGAACAGCTTTGTATATCTATATCTATAGCACTGTAAAGCCTCTGCCAGCTGTCCACTGGCCTTTACCCTGACACATTAAAAGATTATAAATAGACCACTGAGTGGCACCACTGGAGTTCAGAAGCCTTTTGTATATATTTAGCCTGACTGATGGCCACTCTGCTGATAATATTGATGACTGCTGAAAGACAGCTGAAAAATGGCTGTGTTTCTTTATCTGACATGACACTAAAAGTAGTGGAAACTGTTCATGAAAGACGGTATGTGATTTGTATCTTTAATGATATGTGTGTAGGTGAGAAGATGACCCTCAGTATCTCTGTCCTGTTGTCTCTGACTGTGTTCTTGCTGGTGATCGTGGAGCTCATCCCTTCTACCTCAAGCGCTGTTCCTCTTATTGGGAAATACATGCTCTTCACCATGATCTTCGTCATTGCCTCCATCATCATCACCGTCATCGTTATCAACACACACCACCGCTCACCTAGTACACACACCATGCCCGTCTGGGTTCGCAAGGTGGGTAGAAGAAGCAAAGCAGAACAGAAATGTGTAGTCATTGTTACTTCTCCTCTGTGATGTAAGTTACTAATCGAATGCATTATACATATCAGCCATAACAATATGACCGCCTTCTTTTCTCTAAACTCACTGTCCATTTTCTCAGTTCCACTTAGCATATAGCTGCACTTTGTAGTTCTATTACAGACTGTAGTCCATCAGGTACTATTTGGGTGGAAGATCATTCTCAGCGGTGACTCTGATGTGGTGGTGGTGTGTTAGTGTGTGTTGCATTGGTGTGAGTGGATCAGACAGCAGTGCTGCTGGAGTTTTTAAACACTGTGTTCACTTACTGTGCACTGTATGACACATCCACCATATTGCTCCACCCTGTAGTTGAAAAGTCAGAGACAGTAGCTCATCTGTTGCTGCACAGTTTGTGTTAGTCATCCTCTAGTCCTTCATCAGTGCTCACAGGATGCTGCCTACAGGATGCTGGTGACTGGACATTTTTGGTTGGTGGACTATTTTCATTGTCCAGCAGTGACACTGAGGGGTTTAAAAATTCCAGCAGCATTGCTGTGTCTGATCCACTCACACCAGTACAACGCACACCAACACACCATCATCACATCAGGGTCACAAAGGTAACAAAGTGTGTAGAGAACAGATGGACTACATTCTGTAATTGTAGAACTACAAAGTGCAGCTGTATGGAAAGTGGAACTGAGAAAATGGACAATGAGTGTAGAGAAAAGGAGGTGGTCATATTGTTATGCCTGATCGGTGTATATATGAGATTTAAATAAACTTCACCTGCCACCCTAACATTTCATGCTTTTACGAGACACTCTTAAAAATAAATGTAAGAGTTGGTCATTTAGAGTAAGAACTATTTCACTGCTGAATCATTGGCCATTTTAGTCACTGCCAAAGCAAATAAAAAATTCAAAAATCCCAAAATAAATATAACCATTATTTTTGTATTATGTATAGTATAATAACTACACAACAATGCATTAAACAGCTTTGAAAAAAGGTGGGCTTTGATAACACACACTCACATACAAACTCCCTGGATATTTCATGGTAGGTGAAAAACATTTTTAGATTATTATAATATCCAAGCCATGTAAAATGTAAATGAAATCCCTAAGAATTCTGAATACAGATATGGGAAAGTTATAACTAATCAGAAATGACAAATACGACAAATAAACTTAAAACAATTCTCTCAGGTTGTTGCTATGAAAGTTATTGACTCAATAATAGTTCCTCTATGGCATCACTCTTTTCTGGTGCAGTTTATTTGTAAGAGTGTACAGTGCACAATATTATAATATCTGTAAGCTACACAACCTGAGCTGTGTTCATGTTTACATCATGGATCTGTGGTTGTATGTATTATCTTACCCAGTGCTGCCACCCAGTGATACACACAGTGCATTATCTCTGTCTGAGATCCACCAACAAACTGACTATTCCTAATGTACTTTACCAAACACTAACTACACTTCCAAAGGTGTTAGACACTTGGAGCATCTGGATCAAATTACAGCTAATATTAAGTAATTTTTTGCTGGAAGTTTAGCTTCCTCTTTAATTGATTGTTTTCCTAAATGCAACTGGTGTTCCTAGGGCGGAAGTTATCTTATGATTAAAGTCTTTCATTAATTATAGACAACAAGATTATCTCAACAATTGTATAAATGTAACCTATGTTAGCTGGGAAAACCTGACTAAACTAGCTAGTTCCTATAAAATCCAGACAAGCCAGGCACCAGTTTTCAGAACAAATATATTTTGTTATATTTTATACTCAGTTTTAGCAGCATTATCATTCACAGACATCTCTTAGGAAGGAAAACTGAATTACCACAGTCTGGTATAGTAACATTACATAGAAAGGGTGCAGTAGGCTATCCACTCATCTTTCTTAATGAAAGAAAAAAACATAGCAGGATTTTTTTTTAAGTGGTAAATGTAAACAACTAAAAGCAGTAAAAGAGTAAAAGCATTAAACAGTAAAAAAAAAACCTATGATCTCACTATGAAAAAAAAACTATGAAATCACTATGATGTATTAAAGAGAATTCATTATTTGCTCTGTGTGTGAGTTAACTTTTGTTCCTTGTACTTCTTCTGCCGGATCTAGATTTTTATTGAGACGATCCCCGGTTGGATGTTCTTCTCTGCTATGAAGAGGCCCAGTGGGGAAAATCAAACTAAAAACATTTTCACCCATGATCTGGACATCTCTGATATCTCAGGGAAGCCGGTGCCCACTTCTGTGCCCTTCCAGTCTCCCATAACCAAAAACCCAGATGTACGCAGTGCTATAGAAGGAGTCAAATACATCGCAGAGACCATGAAATCAGATGAGGAGTCCAACAATGTAAGAACAATGTGTGATACAGTGTTCAATATTACTTTGATTCTTTATCATTCTTCATCATATCTCTCTCTCTCTCTCTCTCTCTCTGTAGGCCTGTGATGAGTGGAAGTTTGTTGCAATGGTTCTGGACCACATCTTGCTCTGTGTCTTCATGGCAGTGTGTATAATTGGAACATTGGCTGTCTTTGCTGGGAGACTCATTGAGCTCAGTCTTTTATAACATGATTATGTTATATTAATAATCATAATATAATACAAGGCACCTATGCAGGGACAAATATGCATGTAAATTCATAATGTGTAGTATGACCCGCATTATTATATGAATGCTGGTGGCCTAATACTTATATATTATATTGTTTTATCAGAAACTTGTGTTGTACACGTTCAAGTCATGGTATGCAAAGCAGTGCCTAAACTCAGGCTGATTTGTATTCACTATTGATATAGATTTTTCTTAGAAAATGCATATTGCTTTGGTATGAATAAAAGTACATCCTTTTGTCTTAAATGCACTTAATTGTCCTTGGTTTTATGAACTGATGTATATGTTTCATTTCAGTTTTGCTCTTCTTTTGTGCCTGGTTGAGTGCAGCCTTTAATCAGTAGCTCTTTGCAATATTTAAATGATCATATCTCAATTCCTCTTCGCACTGGTCCTAATTTAAATCTTGCTTGTGCTCTTTCCTCTTGCTAAAGTTGAGACATTCTACTTTTGCTTCAGCATGAAGTAAACATGGACAGACTTACTCGTTTCTAAAGGCCTTTCCTAAAGAGGAAGCGGTCTTCTTCAATTCACTTTTCTCTCCGTCAGGTTTGATTGAATGGCAAAACATCTCTCACATAAATGCTGTAACTCTCCTGTGACCTGGATATCTAATGTTCATAAAAATCTGACCTTGTATACTCTTAAAATATCAACTCATTAATGCTTGGTCCATAGAGCACACCTTTTCTGTGCAAAATATAATTAAACATATCAGTTGCAAATCAATGCCAAAGTGCTGCTGAAGATAGCAGCACAATGCAATCATCTGAAAGGATTTTTGCCCTACAAATACAGGCACTCAGGCAGTTAAAAGCAGGGTTTGTGTTTTTGACATCTCCTTATCGCTGTCGATATACTTTGTTCCTCTTTCTGTCAGTGTTCTGCGTTTACCTGCTGCTCTTACTGTTCACTTAAAAGTACGGAATGAAGAGGTGAGGAAATGTCTCTGCTCTGGCAGAGCTTGTTTGCATGCCCTACTGCTCTCTTTCACTCTCACACACGCACACACTTAGTAAAAACACTTACTGATTGGTTTGCTACATCAGAGACAGGAAGTTTAATGGAACTGTGTGCACAACGGTGACACTTTACTTCTCTACAAATTCATCCTCGGGTGAGTCAATTTTTTCCATGAATAGATTGAAGGGAAACTCAGAAGAGAGCAGGGAGGAAAAGGAAGCTGTGGAAGACATTAGGGGCATCCCTGCCTGTCAAAGGTTGGTGTTTTTAATGCGAAGTTGCCTGCCTTGTTTGTTGGACTCTGAGGAAACTCAGAGGAGGAAATACGAATTCTCACAAAGCTACTGAAGCAGAAGGGTGGTTGTTGGGTTGTTGCAGGTTAACCATATCGTGTGTTCGTCTGTTTTCCATTGTGAGAATTACTTGCGCCATAAAACACATTTCCTAGAAAAATAAGGCTTCTGAAGTCTTAGGTGAAACTGTAGTGAAATATACGTGTAGTTTTGTAAAAACCCTCAGTTAACAGTAATGGACTAAAACTGTCAGCAGCCTTATAAAGCTATTATATGTTATTGTTCTTGTTACACTGTCTCATATAGATTACTTAAAACCAGTAATACTCTGACAGCTGTAAGCAGAGAGGTGTAAAATGATGTTGGTCTTGTCATATTTTTGCATTCACAGTACACATCTGTTCATTTCAAACTCATGTCATAATATCACATTTTTATGCCCAGAGTTTAATTTGATAGCAAGGAACACTTTTTTTAAACAATGTTCTAAAATAGTTTTTTGTTTCAGGGGAACAACAGCATTTTCATTGTTCTGTTCTTACTCTTTTAGGAACGTTTTCTTCTGATTGTTTTGGTTCCACATTTGTGTTTTTTGAACAACTTCAAAACCAGTAAGTTCCTGTCTTCCTCCTTACAGCTAAGTAACCTACACTGCAATCGTGTTCACAGATTAAGAATAAACAGCTGTGTACTATGTATATTTTTCAGAAGGTGCCATCAAACTGCATCTAATAGGCCTCATCATTCAGATTCTTTTGTACAATCATGCAGAACCTGTTACTGTGTACACAGTCTAAAATTTACTAATTTGGTCTGTGGCTGGTTGTTCTAACAGAGGAAATGAAGCAGCCTGTATTAGAGCCTCTCGTTTGTAGCTTATGTATCAGGAAGTTGTTGTCACCTCTGCTCAGCAAACCATAAAAGATTCAGCTGACGAACAAGGTCATAATTCTGCGGAGATCGCAAATTCCTAAAGATAACTGTTATATTTGGTAAAGGATTTAACATTGACCAGACATTCATCTAAAACCTGCCTTCTCTTCTGAGAAATGAAAACAACTCTCAGGTTGAAGCTTATGGCTACCAGCAGCAGAGAAACTGAGAATAAATTCATAACCTTTGAGTTATATATTATAAACCATTATTAAAAAGAACAGTAAAAATAAAAGTAACATGTGGACTAGGGTTACAGCTTCCTGCCTTCTCTGTAGTTCTATGTAGCAGATCATGCATGCTTTAAACTGCTGTAAGTTGGCTTTTGTGCCATGTCAAAGGCAAAGGAGAAAAGCCATTTTCATTTGATTTTCATTTTTAATCAAATGGCCACGGGTTATGCCTGTGTTGCTTGCAATGAAATGCAACACTGACTTTGACTTGCTAATTCAAAATAATCTCAGACAATAATGTCAAAGCTGTGCTTTGGAGAAGAAATGTGAGAGTTGAACATTTATTTTGTACCTTCAATTAATTTCTGATGCAATAAAAGAGATAAAACCACAAATTGTAGCTCATGTTATAAAGTAGCTGTGCTGCTCAACCACCACCATGGGGTTATGTTGGTGAAAAATGTATGTTTTCACCAAGGTCTTTGCATCATGCATTGGATCCCTAAGACATTCTACTAAATGTGATCTTGGTATGAATACATCTTTGTTGCTATCAAGCTGAATGCTTGAATTCAGGTCTAAGAACTATATGAACATGAAGTTTCATTAAAAAAAAAAGGAAACATAAGAATAGCCAATCTTTCTAAGTACTTGCTTTGGGAAGTAAGATTGAGCCTTCTTTGCATCTTGCATGTGGGTCATTTTTCATCCTCCGGAAGAATAAGTGTGATATGGGGTAGGGGTGTGAAATTTAAGATGGTACATGTCGCTAGATGTTTAAAGACGTAAGTTCATTCTAGTTCTCTCCCCATTTTTTCTGCATAGGTGTGTGTACGTGTGTGTGTATGTGCGTGGATAATCGGGTACAGCGTCAGTGAGTGAGAACGCCGGATAGAACATGCCTGGTCCTCCACCCCCACCAGCACCCCCTCCTCCAACCTTTGCTTTGGTAAGAGATATCACAGCTCTCTAAACTGCACTGCACTGTCCTCTTCAGATTGTTGGAAACATAAAGATATCCCTTATAGAAAACCTACTAGAACATCGAATGTGCATAATCACGTTTTTATTTTTGTAAAGCTCTGTCATGTTTCACACATTTTTCACATGTATGCAGTTCTAAACTCATATAACCACATGTGAATAACACATGATTGGGTGTGAAATGTATGTTTTTTTATCCGTTCCCTTCAGTTCCCTTTAGATTAGCAAGTGATTCCTAAAGAATATCTGAATATAATTCAAAACAAATAACCCATGCATTATGTTATTAAAATGGGGGATAATGGTATGTGTAAGGTTCAGCTTTACTAAATCAATACTCAGGAAGCATAGTATCAGCGTTTCTTATTGTAGAGCGCCATCTAGTGGCAATTGTATTATTAGTGATCTCTGAAACTCATTTTTCTTAAAAAAACAAAACAAAACAGGCAAATACTGAGAAACCATCCCTGTCCAGATCTGAGCAACATGGCAGAAATGCTTTACTCACAGATATTTCCAAAGGCACTCGCCTGAAAAAAACTGTCACCAATGACCGCAGCGCTCCAGTCTTCGATAGTAAGTGAACTCAAATACCAAAGCACGGCCCTTCTACAACACTTCAACAATAACTACTACTACATAACTCAATCATATATTAAAATGCAATAACAGTATGGTAACATTTCTACAGAGCCCAAAGGGGGTGGGGCTTCTGGCGGAGGAGGAGGTGGTGGTGGTTTAGGGGGCGGAGCTCCAGGTGGACTTGGGGGATTGTTCCAGGGAGGGATGCCAAGACTAAAATCTGCAGGAGGTGGCTCTGGTAATAAACACATCTTTTAAGAAAAATAATAAATGAATAACTGCCGGAAATGTTTTGAATGAAATATATTGCTGTCTGTTGTTTGAGTTCTTAACATTTATATATATATATATATATCTTTAAACAGCAAGGCCACCTATGCCACCTACTGGTGGGAGATTCCCTGCACCTAGTGGTGGAGCTCCTCCTCGACTCCCTGACACTCCTACTGGGCTCTCAAATATGAGCAGGGGCAATGCTCCACCTGTGCCTTCCTCTACATCTGGCCCTCCACGCGGTTCACAACCTGGTGGCCCTCCACCTTTACCAGGAGGTCGGTTCCCAACCTCCCCCTCTACACCACCAACACTGCCAGGTCGGCGCCCCAGTATTCCTGTAAATCCTGCTCCCCCTGGCCGCCAAACATCTTTACCACCACCACCTCCACCCTCTAGTGCCCGTCTATCTCCTAACACATTTTCCTCTGGACCCTCGAATGATTTCCCCCCTCCACCACCACCAGTAGGAGGAAACAGGTCATCTTTTCCACCACCTCCTGTTCCCTCTAGTGCCCATTCACATTTTTCCACAGGCAGCTCAGATGATTTTCCCCCTCCTCCACCAGCCACAGGAGGACATAGGGCATCTTTGTCATTACCTCCAGTTCCCCCTAGTAACCACCCTTCTCTTCCTACACCTCCTTCTGGGTCAAATGATTTTCCTCCTCCACCACCACCTGTAGGAGGAAGAACATCATTTTCTGCTGATGGGTATCCATCACCACCCCCACCCCCAGCAGGAAATAAACCAGGATCAAGAGCTGTGGGTAGTGGCCCACCACCAGTCCCTTCAGGAAGAGGAGACCTTCCACCACTACCCCCTACACCAGCAAAGGAGCCGAGCAGTACAGCTCCTCATAGAAATTCTTTTAGTACCCCACCACCTGTTCCACGACCTGGGGGATCAGCCCCCCCACCACCTCCACCAAGTTCAAGACCACCACAAGCAGGAAGATCTCCTTCTATACGATCTAGTATGGCTTTGGTCAAGTTTATTCATTTATTAATCTTTATTCTGCATTTTTGTAATGTTTAACTATGTGGTTCAACATATAATAGTTTGATCACTTGTTTTAGATCCACTTCCACCTCCCCCTCCAGGGGACAGCAGAGGAGGCACTCCGCCTGCACCTCCTCCTAATCACACTGGTGGTAATCGAGGAGCTGGCAGACCTCCCCCTCCTCCAGATAGGCCTGGGGCAGGAGGGTTTCCTCCTCCACCTCCCCCTTCTGTAGGCAATGGCTACCAGAGCTCACCTCAAAACAGTACAGGTATGGATTTGTTCACATCTAAAGGTATAGTCGGTCATTTTGGTTTGTCAGTAGTTAGCTAGTGTTAATCATTTTGAAACTGAAACACATACATTTTCATTTCAGTGGTCTCTCCAAACCCATATCACTAAAGCACTCACAAATGTGTTGTCTAGTCGAGAACAGCGGAATGCTAGTATAAGAGGGGGAGTTTTATGAATTGACTGACATGCAAGTTAAAAATGCCTCCTTGGCCTGGTTGGTTAGATGTTGGTGCTCAGCTTAATTTATTTTTAATCATGTTTACAGATTATGGGGTGCTGACTGACTAGATTGAATAGACTGACTAGACACATATTGATAGCTGCCAACATGTAGAAAAAAAATATAAAAATATAAAAATAAACCACAGATGTTTATTAGCACTCTGAAGCTGAGCTAACATAAATGTATTAATAGACCATTTTATCCAATGATAAACTTTATTTTATATTATCCACCAGAGTTAAATAAAGAATTGTTCTCATGATATTTGGCTATTGAGAATGACTGTAAATCTCCTTCCCTCTGTCAAACCACAATGACTAAGTAAGCCTTTAAACCGCTGAATACTATGGAAGGTCTCATCTGTTATGTCATACAATTGAGAGGATCTATGCTGCATTTTCTGTGTTTATGTGGTCTGTGATGTTTAAGCAACAGCCTAAAAGGTAAACAGAATGAATGCTTAGTCAGAGTCAGCTGACTTGCTAAGCTCCTTTTTTAGTACTATTCTTCATTAGGCAATTGCCGTGTGGTCAGAATTGCTGTTTATGACCCCACTTATAGGATTTATCCTAATTCTAACTTATTATGCACATTGTTTCTCTTTACCTCCTTCATATGGTTTAGTTGTGATAGTAAATATCTGTGGCACAGTCAGACACTAACTGGATGTGTCACAGATTAAGTGTGCCAAAACCTGCAGACAGGCCTTAAATCTGTCTGGACAAGTACTAATTGAGATATACTTTACACCTGGATTCATAAGCATGTCTGTTAACAAGTTATTTAATCAGGTGGCTGACAAAACACAGTATTATATGCCTTCCTATTAAACCTGTACATTGGTTATTATGTACAGTCTGTCCTCAAAGTGCCCCCAAAGAGTTATTAATCATCAGAGAGGTTATATTTAGGGGTCACCAATCTTATCTGCAAATGGTGGTGTGTTTGCATGTTTTCATTTAAATAAAGCAAGAGCTTATTTAATAAATTGATCTGGACTTTTTATGAATGTTAGATGTGGATTTGGCTGTTAGACGTGAAAAGCTTCAGCCCTACCATCATGCCTTTGATAACACTAGTGACCCCAGGGTTGTTCAATGATTTGGTGAATTTTGGCCCTGATAGTAAACCCACAAGGTTCTCCTGTTTTTAGATGAATGGGGGATGAGGTTTTCCTTCCATTCTATTTCTGAGCTGCCCCCACCTGAGCCTTTCATTTCCATCCCAAAGACGTACCCCAGCAAGGCTGGTAAGAATGATGGCAAAGGTGAGGAACATTGTATTTGTTTTAATAGTTAATGTACTAAATGTGGGCATTTCAATTAAACTTTGACATTCAGAAATCTTCATTATGAAACCTTGTGTTTTTCCATGCAGGGTCATTACCAAGGGAAAGAGGTGCTCCTCCACTACCTCCAATACCCAGATAAAGAAACATCAGTCATGCCATTGCTATATTACTATTCATTTCTTAAGCACAGTCTCAAATTTGTGAATGTTCCTACATATGAGTGAGCATGTACATGCTCTCTCTCTCTCTCTCTCTCTGTCTCTTTGTCACTGACACACACATGAATAAATGTGTGTGTAATAAATGTGTGTGTAAACCTTAATAATGTAATGTATAGACATTACTAAGAATGATAAGGACTGATAACACAGTGCAATGCATTCAATTCAAATTATTTTCACATGAAGTTTCCCTGGTTGCATTTCTTTTCATTTCCATTTTTTGAGAATATTGCATTTTTAATAAAGACAAATAAAAATACAAGATGGAAGATGAAAAAAATATTTTGTTTTGGACTGTTCTTGCTGATAAGGTTAAAATAAAATACATTTTGTAAAAGACGTTGGCTGATTGGTGCATAGAATTGAACTAGAGTGAACTGTATGTCTACATGCATATGAGTATATAATTATGGCCAGGTTTGCATGGTATTTGGAATCTGGGCTGAAAATTGCACTAACTCAAGCTGTTCTTGTGCAGTGTTTAATTGTGGGTCAGAAGTGGCCCTGATGTAAACTTTTCTTCATATCTTTACATGACACACAGTATCATCAGGGTTGAATTGTGGCTGTGTTCTGGCAGCCAGATTCAGATGAGTTCATCACCATCACTGCACAGAACCATGAGGACAGATGAGGTAGCAGGTGTGGGTCAGCACTTTACCATTACTCATTGCAATGTCCATATATTCTTGTTATAGCAGCAGGGGGAAAAAATAAAAGAAACCATGTGCCATCCATAAGATTAAGTAATTCAGGTAATTCATCAAATTTAAGAGTAAACTTTAAAAAAATCATGCATGTAATTGACTGATGCTATATATAGTATTTTTTAGAGACACATGCTGCCAACATCAAGGCAACATCTTATACCAGGCCTCATTCTCCACGAGTTACAACAGCGTGGCTTGACTAGCCTGCCTACAGTCCAGATCCGTCTCCTATTGAAAATGTATGGTGTGTTATGAAGAGGAGAATCAGACAACAGCTACCACGGACTGTTGAGTAGCTCAAGTCTTGTACACAGCAAGAATGGGCAAAATTACACTTGCAACAATAAGTATCTTAAGTTACCAAATGATTAAAAAGTATATTTAAAAGAAAAGATGATGTGAACCAGTGGTAAACGTGCCTCTGTCCGAGTGTGTTACAGGCATCAATTTCTAAATTTGTTTAGATTTAACAAGTAGAATTTCATCATTGAAAGCACTGAAATCTTTCCTTTGTCTTTTTGTCGGTTAAATAAATCTTCAATTGCAAATTACAAATTTCAGATTTATTTACATTTTTAGGAAGTGTCACAACTCCAATGGAAATAAGGTTGTACTTCAGAACTCTTCACACTCTTCATAATATGCTCATACTGAACATTATTCAGTACTGTGTGACATGACAGTACACTGTAGCAGAAGAGTAATGATTTATAGCCAGGACCAGGATCATTTCCCTTCTGAGTCTGGTTCCTCTCAAGTTTGCTTCCTTCCTCATTCCACCTTGGTAACAACGTCTATTACTCTATTAAAGCTCTACACAAACAAAACTTCACCGAACTTGACAGAATTTTGATGATGAATAGCAGACGGCAGCTACGTGTCACTGTTAAAATAAAGCCGTAGTTTCTGATATTAAGAGATAAAAAAAAATGGTTAGTTCCCCCCGACCCAGGTCCAGAAAAAGCTCGTGTCACATCTCTTCAGTCACTGCCTGTCTGCCCACAAGGCTAATCAGCAGCAACTTCGCGAAACAGTGAGATTTTATTTTTTTTTAAATATAGTTTTAATTAGTTTATTGCACAATTTTCTAAAACTCAGTCGCTAAAGATTTGAGTTTATAATAATAAAGACTTTTAATAAAGCACACCCCAAAATAAGGTTCCTGTGTATTTCCATAGCCCCGCCCACCGCTCACTGTGATTGGCTAAAGTATCTGTCGGGCGGTTGATAAAGTAGAGAATAATCTGTGCGAAAGGAGCGCTGCATGCTTATGAAATGCATGTATCACGTTATGTTATGAAGTGTATGTATCAAGTTATGTGACATGCAAATTTCCCTGCTGAGATCAATGACACCTGGATGTGAACAGTCTTTCAGCGGGGGCGAAACTGGCTGAAACAGGAAGGAAACTAGCCTTGTTTTCTTCGTCTGCTCGCCATGTGGGGTTACAGTGCTGTTTCATGACCGTGAGACTGGCAAGGTTGAGCACTTCACTACAAGCAGGTAACAAGTCTAAAATCAGTGACCACGGTGGATTTCGATGGAAGAAACTGTCTTGTTGGATTGGATTGTGTAGAGTTAATAGAGTACCGGGTATGGAATACTGTCATGCTGATACATTTTTTGCTATTCAGCCTGCTATATTGAAGTTTCACAGATCAGTAATCATTGAAACATTCCTTGTCGTGAGATAGGCTATAATTAACTTGATTATAATTAAATTCCACTGATGTCACTGATTTCTTTGGTTAAATACCTCACACTTGTTTTGCATTTTTAGACTGGCTGCACTCCTTAAGCTCCAACCACATCTGACAGGATGGATTTCCTTTCCAACACCGACTCTGAGTCCGACCACATACATGGAGAAGACTTGTCATCTGTCCCTCCTCCTGCCATGTCTATCAATAAACTCCTGCCTGCTCTGCTTGAGTGTTTCGGGATAATACTGTGTGGCTATGTCGCTGGACGGGCCAATATCATCACTTCCACCCAAGCCAAAGGTCTGGGGAACTTTGTGTCAAAGTTTGCCCTGCCAGCACTTCTGTTTAAGAACATGGTGCTGCTGGACTTTGGCAATGTCATCTGGCCGTTTCTTTGGAGCATCTTAGTGGCTAAACTGGCTGTCTTCTTTGTTGTGTGCGTGCTGACGTTAGTGGTGGCCGGCAAGGAAAGCCGATACTCAAAAGCCGGACTTTTCTCCATATTTGCCACCCAAAGTAATGACTTTGCCCTGGGATACCCTATAGGTAAGTGCCTTAATTTTTCAGATATTTTGTTAGCAATCAAGCCATTATCTATTGCTAAGTTATGCAAAAGACCTGTGCTTTAAGACGTGATGTGGCTGCACTCATATGAAAGATCGGAGTTGTCAGTCAACATCATACATTTTCACAGAATAAAATCCATCACTGATTAAAATTTGAAAAACTGAAATCTGATTCAGGGGCAGTGGTAGTGCATTAGGTTAGGACCCCAGGTTGTCGACCAGAACATCAGGGGCTCAAACCCCAACATCATGGCTGCCACTGCTGGGCCCCCAAGGAAGGCCCTTAACCCATCTTAATCAGATGGTTGCATCAGGATAAAACCTGCACCAGATCTATATGTGGCAACGCCAAGAACGGGAGCAAGCTGTTAAAAAAGAGAAACAAATCTGATTCAGCATTTCAGACCAACATCAGCTCTGACATGCTTTACTGTATATCAGCACATCATTATTACACATAGATTTTCTCAGTCATTTTGACTGGAGTGTCTGGGCTCACACCATGCAGATTTCCTAAGCCCTGTGTTTTTTTTTGCTTGGGTTGTGATTAATCTGTTGGATTTTTCTGAATCCAATGACTCACCAGTTTCATATGGTTACTGTACTTTTGTAAAATGTTCCTTTGTTTTCATGGTAAATTCCCCCATGGTAATAAAACAGGATGTTAGATGGAAATGTCCATTATGCATATCGAATATGATTGTTTTCAGTTTGGCACTACTTTCTTCTCGCTCTGATTGATTATTAAAATTTCCTCCACAGTTGAAGCTCTATACAGGAATACCCATCCAGAGTACCTTCAGTATATCTACCTGGTAGCCCCAATCTCCCTCATGGTGCTCAATCCTATAGGGTTTGCATTCTGCGAGGTCCAGAAATGGAAACGTGAGCAGCAGCAGCGGCAGCAGCAGAGTAAGCTGCAGGTGGTCTGGGTGGTCTTTATTCATGTTCTCAAGAACCCCATTGTCTTCATGGTGGTAATTGGGATTGCAGCACACTTTGTCCTGGGCCCAAAGATCCCAGATTTCATGCAGGAATTTGTGGATGGATTGGCCAACTCTTTTGGAGGAGCAGCTCTGTTTTATCTGGGTCTGACCATGGTGGGGCAGCTGAAGAACCTAACCAGGTCCACTGTGGTGGCTCTTATACTGCTCATCACTGCCAAACTGTAAGTGTATCTAGTGTTTAGGTCTAGTAGTATAAAACAGATGCCCATCATTAGACTTGTTTTTGGATATGACTCATAACCATACCACCTTTTTGTGCAAAACTTAAAAGATGAAAGATGACTTCATGCTAATTACCATTAAAATTTCTAGTTTGTCATTACTGTTATTGTACAATAATAAGAATAAAAAGTTTTTTATTTGGTGACTTGGCAAGGTTAAGCAAGCAAGTAAGTAAGTTTAGCAAGTTTTACTTTGGTCTGCATATGTACAAAACTGTAGCAAAACTAAATAAGCATAACCTTAATTTGTTGTCATGGATTACCTGTTTGTGTGCTGATTCCTTACAGTCATTATTAGTGTTTTGATTTGGAGAGGATGTACAAGCAGTGGGTTTAGGCAAGTTAAGACTCGTATAAGGAATGCAAACCTGCTCCTGTCAACAAAGCATAATTTACTGATCTGTACAAGCATTCAACCTAATTACATTGTACCAACTCTTAGGCATAGTGGTGGTAGCATCATGTTTTTGCTTCCAGTGGAACTGGTACCTTACAGAAAGTGTGTGGGATAATAAAGAAGGAAGACTACCTCATAATTATTTAGTGTAACCTCAAACCATCAGCTAGATGGCTGAAATGAAAGAGAATGACCCCAAACACACATTAAAGCAGATTTTTTTTTTCCAAAAACCAAAAAATGCGGGGCGGCACGGTGGTGCAGTGGATAGCGCTGTCGCCTCACAGTAAGAAGGACCCGGGTTCGATCCCCGGGTGGGGCAACCTGGGAAATTTCTGTGTGGAGTTTGCATGTTCTCCCCATGTTCGCGTGGGTTTCCTCCGGGTACTCCGGTTTCCT
>JAOVVG010000050.1:15050176-15061989 GCA_028566375.1 Leptodoras nelsoni | reverse complement strand
TATATATATATAGATAAACCAATATGGAAATGTCATAGGGAGGAAAAAACTGGATGTCACTGGGATGCAACTAGGAGTGTCTGTTTGTTTATACTCAATAATAATTTGCAAACTCAATTATAATTATACATTCCAAGGTTTAGAGTGTATTATTATTATTATTATTATTGTTTTTATTATTATTATTATTTTACCCTATTAGAGAGTTGATCGTCTTCATAAAAGAAGGTTTATTAAGAAGAATATTGGGAAGATACTGGTTATTGATGAAGACCTTTTGACCCTGGACTGGTGAGGACAGCGGTGTGAGCTCCTTGATCAGTGTTATGGTGCACATCCTGCTTGTATCCCGCACAGACCGCGGCTCTTTGATCTGTCTTTATTGTGGTGCGCAAACAAAGCTTGACTTTTTGCCTCTGTCTCAGCAAGAGCGCATTCCGCCAAAGCGGAACAAAGCGCTGAGTGACGGCGCTCTCTGTCCAGGTCCGCGGGCGAGCCGCCACCTCTCAATGATTCATTCTCGCCCGGCTACACTCTCCCGTTTGTAAATCTTAATGAGACCATATAATTGTAAAGTGTGCTTATGAATGCCTTCACTCCCATACAGCGCTCATTTCCGCAGCACGTTTCGGAGTGTCTGCAATAAATTTGCACTAGGCTGGCCGACATTACATTTTAAAAGGCACATTCAGGCACCTGGTGTTTATAAAAAATAAAATAAACTCCTCTCATATAATTTACAAGACAACAATTTTGTTGCTGTTTATTAAATACGGCGCGACTCTCAGAATTAGAATTAGGCGTCAACTAAATGTTAGACTTTTTTTTATTCCTTCATCACTGTCTGTTTCTGTTGTGGAAAATGTCAAATTATCTGATAATGGAACGATTTATTTTTGTCTATTTTTGTGTATTTTGTCCTCAGTACTATAGGACCAGCATACAAGCGTAGCCTACAATAGGAAATGAAAATAATTTTCGTCTATTGCCTTCTGGTCAATTTAACTTCCTCCCCACAAGGCGCTTTTCCTGGCTGAGACGTGCAGCCCTGACGGGTTCCCAGGCTGAGCTGCAGCCTAATTATACCGCAGCTTCTTTCTTTCAGATCGGACGCTGCACTGGATAAACACAAAGGAGTCAGAGAGCATCCTTGAACCCTTTCAGTACGTGGCCACTGATATTCAAATAACACCCAGCGACCATTTGACTGCACCGCAACAAGAGCATTTTAAAATCACAATTTGCATATGGCTTTTCCCATTTTCCTTCTCAAAAGTGGCATCCAGAAAAGGGGGAAAAACTGTTCCCATAACACCAATCAAGTGCTGCGCGGATAAAGGCTAAAAGCTGCTTTATACCATAGCCTCCTCTTAAATGGACATTTTCCGTTTGACATGCAAATGTAAGCAGTTAATTCGACCGATTAAAATAAATATTCAGAGCCCTTTTGTCACCGAACCCCCTCGGAAAAGCGCTGATAAAGAGCGGGTGAACAAATGATGTCTCGGAGATTAATTAGATATTTGATAAGACACGAATCCCTAATCGCGGATACAAGACACATGGGGCTGCGATGTGCTCCAAGTCATAATTAATACTATTTAACAAGATTTTCATTTGGGCGTAAAATGCCTGTTCCAGGGCATTAACTATTGATTTATTCCACTGGGAAACTGTCGATTTGCGTTGGCGCATTATTGATATGGTATTCACAAAACCTACATATTTCATGTTGTCGTTTGGAAACACTAAATATTTTGAACGATTAGTGGAATTGTTGAAGACATTGTTTAATTATAATGGCTTAATTAGCTATTCTCTCAATAAAATAAAAAGATAATAATAATAATAATAATAATAATAATAATAATAATAATATCTTTTAACCACTTGCATCAAAACAACAACAAAATATCTTTTGATTTTAAATACCTTTAATTACAAAATGAAAGCCTTATACGCGAGACTTTACAATTAAACATTTATATATTTTTTTAGCAAGGTAAAGAAAGGAGTAACTGAATTTTAAATAGCTGTGTTACATACATACTGACATCCACAAAGTGCGTCGAAAGTAAAGAAAACTCCCTGAATTTCAGGATCCACCACGAAACAGTAATAAGGAACATGTACAGGGAAAAATATCATGTTATTTTGTCAATATATCTACACAGTTACCTCAACTCGATTCCAGCCGTGTTCAGCTGGATTCACTTTCTCCGTACCGATATCACCTTTCAGAACACATTTAGCAGTGGGCCTGAAACGTCAAACAGGCCTAATCAATTTTAGATTTATAATAATCATATTCCCAATTAATGGGCCTTAATAAAAAGCCTTGTTTTCCTATCTCAAACAGCTTAAAGTGTCACCAAAACAGTTCATCCAGCTTCTGACCCGTGTCTTTATCCTTTAATTATAACCTACCAGTTTTTTTGGAGAGAAGTTTTTGTATCGATAGCATTTAATGTCATTCGTATGTTTGCGGGATCAGGCCGCTCAGGACTCGTGATGAGGAGACTGCTCTTTGACCGTGACCCTCGGGTTTACACCCTCCAAAATCAGTTCCGGGGACTCGGACCTGGGGGTCTCCAGATTACTTGTGTCGGTGTCACTGTCGCTGCCTTTTTTGCCCCCACCTCCGGCCGTATGCGTTTTGATGTGCTTGCTCAGGTGGTCGCTCCTCATAAAGCGCTTGTTGCACACCGGGCACGCAAATCTTTTCTCCCCTGTGTGGGTGCGAAGGTGCCTCTGGAGCTCGTCAGATCTAGTGAAGCGTTTTCCGCAAAAAAGCCAGTTGCACACGAAGGGCCTTTCTCCAGTATGCCATCTGAGGTGCGCTTTTAGGTGAGATGTTTTGCCGTAGACTTTGCCACAGCCTGGGATGTGGCAACTATGGAGTCCTTTTCTGCGCAGACTGGCACCGGCAGGCCCGAGCCTTTCCGCCTCCTGGCAGTTCGGGCAGTCGCACGTCGCCCTGCCCGAGTATCTCCTGGAGGATCTAGACGAGTTCCCGATTCCTGAACTGGCACCTGATATCATGGCATTAGCCGCCGAAGTGTCCGTGTACGTGGGGATGACGGTTTTGAAACCGTCCTGAGTCAACAGGTGCTGGCTGGTGGACAGGAGGTGGGACGCCGTTGGGCTGATGCCAGTCGAACTAAAAGCCGAGTGTGTGAGGCTCGAGAAATCGGGGTTGTAGCCGCCGAGCTGGGAGTGGATGGCCTGCGGCGTGCCCGAATGCAGCGAGCTCTGTAGCGTGCCAGCTGGATTTTGCACCTCAAGCCACGAGCCCGGGTTTGTGTGCACGTCCCACCACGAGGACGCGCCGTTTGCCACCTCGCCTGAGATCGTGGAGTGAAAGCCGGACTTGTACCACGACTCATACGGGTGCGCCATGCCAACTCGAGGGTACAAAGTCTCGGCCGATGTGTGTACTTTGGAAATGAACGCCGACTGTCCGGACTCTTGCGAGGTAACGCTCGCCGAGTTGGAAAACAAGCTGCTGTACTCGGTGGAGAAAGCGGAGGAAGTTGGCGAGGTGGACGCCAGGCAAAACGCGCTATTGCTCGTGCCCGTCGTGGTTGTTAGTCCAGATGTGCTGCGGCTCGTCGCCACGCTGAATCCCGGCAAACTGGAGCCCAAGTTGCAACTGGACGAGGATCTTTTCCACGGATGAAATCCGCCTTTAGAAAACGCGCTGGAGTCAGGTAAAGTGGTCAGAGGACTTGTGTTGCCAATTTTATTACAGGTCGCAGCCAACATAGCCAGAGGGGTAGTTCCGAACCGCGGCTCTTCCTGTAAAAAAAGAAGCAAAGTTTGTTCCTAACTATGCAACAATAGTTTAATGTAAGAAAACTTTGTTGACTGCTTTGAGAGTTTTAAGAAATATAAAATGAGAAAAGTATCTAGCTTCACATGGGCACTTAGAACTTTTCTTAACACGTTTAATCGAACCAGAAATCTACTTAAAATGCATATCTACAATTTGAACGGACATTTAAAAAATGTTATCTATAAAAATCATATTAGATAACGTAAATAATTATGCTATTTACAAATATTCTAAACGCAAAAAACATTATAAAGCTACAGAGAACTAAGTGTTACCTAATGAAAACAGAAGTCTGAAGAAAAAGAGTTATAAGCAAGCCTTCCGTAAGAACCGCCGACTTACCCCGAGTATAGAAGTAGCCATAACCAGTGCCTTTTCTATGATGAAGGTTTGAAGGCTACAGTGTTGTTATGTTCCAGTTTGACTCGGACAGGACGCGTTTTGCTGAGGTCTCCACTCGGGTCGCTCTTCCCTCGGCTGAGGCTTCACACTCTACCTAGTTGTAGAGAGCGCCTTCTTTGAAGTACAGCTGCCTGGGACACTCGACCAATCTGCGCAGCGGATACTTAAACGACGAGTCGAGTTCAGCCAATAAGAGACGTGTCCATGACAGAAATACTAAAGTAGCATGTCAATCAATAACCGAGGTACCGATCCCACTGTCAGGCGTCAAGCGATCTGGTATTTTTAAGGGTTTTTTTATATGTAGGCTATATGGCCATCAAGGCGCAGTCACTTTACTTATAATAGACTAGAGCTCATATCGGTGTATAATAAGCCTGCGGTCCCCTGTGGTAAGCGACTGATTTGTTTTTTATGTGCATGATGTATTGATATGTATTATGCCGTTTCTGACATTACCTCGCGACAGTCTACAGGCTATATAACAGGAAATGATTTATAGGTGATAACAATAAAAAAAAGTTTCCATCCAACATGCATATACTATTTCTTTTATTACATTTCAACCGAATAACCTAAACACTTTTACATTTAAAACGTAAACGCGTCCAGACGTTTTATTTGCACCTTACATAGTAATGTGAACTGTGGGACTAGTTTGAGTTTATAGACTTTTATCATCTTTTGATCAGTGTTTACGACGGGTTCAGATCGCTGAAAACTGATCGCACTTTTTCTAATTTGCAGCCACCTCAAGTCAAGCCTGGAGGAGGAACTCAGAGGGGAATTACTAATCTCACAACAGGTGTGAAAGATCATGGGTTGGTTTTGTGTGTATGTGTGTGTGTGTGCGTGAGTGTGTGTGTGCGTGAGTGTGTGTGTGTGTGTGTGTGTGTTTGGTGGGGTAAATGCGCGCGTGCGCCCACAGCAGCGCTCCGTTTAAATACCTTTGGAAAAGCACCGCGCGCGTGTCCTGCAGGATGCGACTTTTAAATCCGCATTAAATTCAGGCATTAAAACATTAAAATCTAGAATTAATTATGAAGAAAGATTTAGAATGATCGGTAATCGTGACAAAATAGAAGCAGGCTTATTACACATAGGCTATCCCAGGAATTGTCCTTGTTGTTAAACATACAAAGATAAATGAATACAGGTATTTACAGGATTTTACATTTTAATGATGATTCTTTTTTTGTGTTTTATATGATGATCAATGCATCATACCAATGCGTGTGTGTGTTTTTTTTTTACTTGTTAAAACATTTAAGGGTAATGGCATAATTTAACAATGGCCTGCTTTAGAGTGAATCATCATCCCTTTTAAAAGTTAAAGCAATTTTCTTGAAAATGGCCTCGCCGAAAGCTGTGCATTACAGTATTCAAAATTGCCAAATAATGCTCCATTATAGAGGCTGAGCGATGCCAGGCAGCCCGGCCGCAATTTGCTCCAAAGCGCTGCGCTTTAAATCCCTCCTATGGAGAGGGGAATCTAAAAAGTTTATTCAAATTCGCATGACAGAGCCTCGAAAATTACTTCATTTCTGCAATTACAGTAAATTGACAGGCAAACAATTAACGCCATTAAATTTATGTTAAAAAAAATAAATGTATTTGGATACAGCTAAGAGAAGTCTCCATCTCATGTGCGTGTGCAACTTTCTCTCCTGCGCTCCATTGTTTTATTCGTATGTAATTAATTCAATCGTATTAATATAGATTTCTAAATGTTATATATCACTGTGGGTTTTAGGCAAAAGCGATGCTTTTTTAATCTGATCTGATACCCGGGATGTTTGTCGGCATGCATATGTATACACACGTTATTGTATAATTAAACAGGACCCTCAGAATAAACCGTAGATAAATTCAGCTTCTTATGTGAGTTAAGGACAGGCTAATTATTTTCAGTATTTATTTGCAAAATTTCAATGTCAGTGTTGATGACAAAAATAAAAAGACCTGACCATAATTTGACATCAATTTTAATGCATTAAGAATGCTGGGAACAGTCATATCATACTGGATTGATTTAAACTGGTGCATGTATTTTGATTACTTTATCATTTAAATTATGTCATGGACGTTATTGCATGTGGTATTTTCCACACCGAAATATTGAATTCCTTCTTTAACAAAGGCTGTTTTTTTGGTCCATGATTTGAAACACCACAGCCGTCAGCTGGTCTACCTGGCGAGCAGATTTCTGTGCCAATTAGAAGCCTATTACAAGTCATTAGACTGATCAATGTACCTTAAACAATGTGGGTGATTTATTTGGCAAGAACAAAACGCTGTGCATCTATTGTAGTGAGGCTGAGTGACGGTACACATCCATCACTGCTTTAAGCAGCTAAAGATAAATGATTAATCCGGACCTATTCGTTAAGATGGCCTCTTACAAAAGGTCCTGTTCTCGCGCTAGATCTGGATCATTTTAGCTCCGTGTGTGAAGATGCAGGCTGGTGGGGGTTTTCATACAGACTGAGGGCTTTTTTTTGTCTGTTGCCGCTGGCAGTGATGTGTCCCCACCCTTAAGAGGAAAAGCGCATTTGTGGATAATTAACTAATCTGTGCAAACTTAAATCCTTGTTATCCACAGGTCCTTTAGTGCATCACTTCACACCCACCTGCTCGTTGTTCCTCCTAACTCACAACAAGAATACGATATAAATCTGAACACTGACTGTTATATAGCATAGAGTGCTGATCAATCTGTATTGAACAATTAACAAAAACAATATGTGATTACTGCGCATTCTGATGAAAGGAAGGATTGTAAAAGCACACAGTGAAATCCATGATGGGTTCATGTGCTTGTTTATTTTGAGTCAGCTTTGGCTCACAGTTGCCTCACTGCGACGCGCAGCTCTACCCTAATGAAACGCTTGATTGCTATGATGATACATTTCGTCATCTGTGTGCACCAGATCACGAGTATAGAAATGAGAGAAATCTTTACTGTTTACAAACAACACAGACTGTTGCATCACACCTTTGCGAGTCCATTTACATAACGCGGAAAATCCCGCATATTCTGTTAAAAAAAAACGGGAACGCGCATTTGTCAAGTTTATCTAAACGAATCTAGCCTACTGCATAATGCTTTTTTTTAATGTCATCAAATGTCGGTATTGAATGATTAATGCGCACAGCTAAAAAATGTGTTGTAAGCATGCATTTCTGCACAAATTGTTAAGGGTCCGGTAAAAAAAAAGCTTTACGCGCTGTATACGGTAGATGCGCGCGCTCCTGAAATGCAGTGCATACATGTAGGTGTGTTTCATACCACACTGGTATAGAGAGTGTGTTTGTAGGGAATGAATGGGACTGGAGTAGGGATAGCGTATGGCTGTTGTCCATAACGCTCTTTAACTCATCTGTCAAGTGAGAGCTCTGTCTATACGTCTAAAATGCTGTACTAACTAACTTACAGAAGACAGGCTGCCCATATAGTGGCAGAGTATTTATACAGTTTAAATGATAGTCACTGAACCAGAGGTGCTCTACACTCTTAGAAAAAAAAAGGTTCTTCAAGAGTTCTTCAAGTGTTCATTGGATGATTAAGAGTTCCCAGCTTCGGAGAAGGGTTCAGCTCGGATCTTATGATGGCAGAGAAACGTGCAGGGTTCTAGAGAGGATCTTCCAGATTCACTTAGATATACAAATGCTCTGTTCTGACACACTAATATGGGACCTTTGTTTTATCTTGAATACCCATCATGTACAGGCTTTATTGTGTGCTTAATTGCTATTAGTGTTTGTTAAAACTTTTTTTATTTTACTTTCAATCAGACAGGTGTAAGCTTTGTGTGATGTGTGTGAGTCGTGTTAAAGGGTGTGTGAGGTGTGAGGTATGTAAAGGTTCTCACTCACGCTACAGTTTAGTGTTTACGGTTGAGTCACATTGACGAGCATCTGTTAGGTCTGGTCGGGATGAGACGCTACCTGTTCCATACTCACGCCTCACCTGACTTCAGGTTTCAGTCTCGGCGCTTGACAGTCGGTCAGTCTGACTCAACAAGACTTTTCCCAAGTCTGCTGAGAATCCTAACTTTGAGTCCCATCACTGAAAGTATGATGCTATTCGATTACAAATTTGAATTCCAGCTGATTGAGTTCATTCTGTTGTTTACATGGATACTGCCCAAAACTATAGTGTGCTGAGTAATATAGTAATATAAGCACTTCTTTTGCACATTTACAAAAGAACTCGATATTTAATATACGTCAGATAAAACAAATTTGAATGTGTGCAAAGACACAATGGCATGTTCTATTCTCAAATGAAAAAGATCAACAGCGTGACTCGGAAAGATCAATATCGTTGAAAGGCAACCATTTCGGTTTGAATGTTGAAAATGAAAACGATTGTTTAGCTGCCAATAAAGTGATCTAAGAACACAATTATATATGGCATGTGCTTGATATGCTCTTAACTGCATTTCTTTTATCTTCATTAAGGGAGTGACATTTGTAGTAAGTTAAAGACAAACAGTTTGCCTGCGTCTTATTATGGCCACTAACTGCAAACTGTCACTTGGCATCAGCAAAACAGCTCTTGGCAAAGCAGAATGCTTATCACATGTCATCTGTGCATGGCAGCGCAGAAATTACATGAAGCTCCTGCTCCACTCCCAGCTCCTTTGTACTCTCGACATCTTCTTTGTCTTACACAATTAAGGTGTTACACGGTAGAATAATTTAAATTGCCAGCTCTAAAATGGAGACCAGAGCTCTTTTTAAAAATAGCAGAATTTGTTTACTGATTGTATGTGGCTATTGACTTTACCATTACATGAGAAGAGCTCTGATTAGTGCCTGTGCAATGTTCAGAGAGTGAGGCAGAGTGGGCAGGGTTACAATACCGAGCATTTATTCTTATTGTTCTCTGAGCCTCTCTACCAAGGATTAATGCTGGACACAGTAATGAGGGTGTCACGGCGGGTCCGAAGCCATTTTCCAATAGTTGCCTGGTTCCATGTGACACGACATCTGTGGCTCCTGAAGTCTTCCCAGACTTTGATGAGGCTCCCTACCTCTGTGACATTTCCATATGTTGTAGGGTAGTATAGAAGGGCATTTGTTTCATGTTCCTTGGCTGCAGGTGAAGACCATTATTATGGTGTTGTTTGTAACATAGATCTCAGGCAAGAAGGGATTGTTTTCCCCAGAGTAATAAACATGCACTAGAACTGGTAGAGGCAGACATGCTGGATGATTGTCCACACATAAGAAACAAATCACAGGAATGATGGTCTTGAATTTTTTTTTTTTACCCATTTGATTGTTCTGTGTGTGGCAAAAGCATACTCTTGGCTTGTGTCTATATCATGATGCTGTAAGGAGAGTGGATATCTAAATAAACCAGTGCCTTTCTATTATAAACACGTCTCATGAATACCAGCACATCAAACTGATACTTTTTTCCTCATGAATTTACAGCTCTGTCTTGACCTGCCATTGTTTTCCTAAAGTGGATTCCATTGAGAATGAGCGGTTGCACCACCACTTAACCATTAACCATTTCAAGCTTTGTTTTGTAATTATAGAAATGTTTTATCTGGTGTCAGATGGTACATGTTTCCACATCCAGGCAACTTCTTTTATTTTGCCTGATTACATGGTAGTGAGAGCATGCTTTTTTCTTGCTTCAGATGTTTGCCAAAATGTATGAAGCGTGTTATAAAGAACAGAGAGGTGACTTATAGCTCAATTCCACTCATGCGAATTGTGTGTTTTGGCAATGCATTAATTCCTGCCACAATGGGGTTTTGCTTATATTGGTTTCTGAAACCGGTGTCATATGAAGCTGATGATTTTTTCCTTTGATTGATTTTGATTTTGAGCTCTGCGTATACAGTATTTATGATATTAAGAGCACAGTACAATCTATAGTCCTGGAAGGGAACGTTTTCACCTGCATCTCTTTGCTGGATGAGAGAATTGCTGATGAATTAATGATAAATAATGTGTAATAGCACAGGAAAGTACTGCAGTTGCCTGGCAAACAGTATGACTTTGTAAGTTATTTTAGGTGGCCGTATGGCCGTACGCTTCCACAGACAGCCTGAGGATCAGCAGTCTGATTGAAGCCAGGCAGCAGTCGAACTAGATCTGCAGTTTCACATTCAGCTTCTTGAAGTCAGAGAATCTTGGGTTACTCAACAGTCCTTTCCATGACTTCTGAAAAATTTGTGTAAACAGTGGATTTACTTTCAGAGGAAGCTTCCAAAAACTGTTAAAGGTGATGCTGAAAGCTGATTTCTCAGCATGCTTCATGTTCTAAAAGCTTGGGCAAGGTTTCCTGCATAGATGGCCCAAGTGTGACTGGACCAGTGTGTGTCTATTCTATTCTCTTCTGTAGCATTTGGTTCTGTCTTGTACTGTATTGTTCTATTCTATTCTTTTAAAGTCTATGTCATTTCATTTCTATCAAATTCTATTTTTTTGGTGTTCTATTCTATTCTGATTTGTTCTATTCAATTCTGTTTTGCTAATTTGTTCTAGACAATTCTCTTTGTCTGGAAGACTCCTGAATTATCCCTGGATATATTTTGTTTTCTTTTTCCCCAGTGATGAGGATTGCAGCATTTTGCCCCATTCCCATGCAGGTCTGAGTGGTCTAAACTCTCCTCCTTTTCCCAGTTGCCTCAGTCTGGTACACATTTACAATTTCATTTCATCCCACCTTGTTATTCTTGCTCAATATCTGCAGTAGCCAAAATGCTCCAGCACAGCACATTTTAACATGGTCTGGATGTGGTTGGTAAATTGAACCATTGCTGTTATACTTGGCTCCTCCAAACCCTCCTATTCAGTAATCGCTAGTGACACCGGCACCTGTGTGAGGCTATTCAGAGCAAGAAGTATGTGGACTAGTCACATGGAAATAGCTTAGCCTAACAGAGCAAGGTTGTAATTTTATAGCACCCTATCCCTGATAATGCTTCAGAAATAGTGTTGGACAATCACGTCAATCAGGCAAATCCTGCCATGTTTACTTAGGGACTGGAAATTAAAACTATGTGCTGTATAGAGATGCTTTGCTGTCATTGGTTGAAGGCATAACCACAATGTCTTGAATTACACTGAGTAGCATCTCTAAGCTGTTAGAGGTGGCTCTGACATTTTCTCTCTATTGTGGCTGTAGAAATATTATCATACATTTTTTATATCCCTGGCATGATTACAATGTGTTTCCATAGATTTCTTTGTGTAGCTTGCAACAATATTGTGGTCATCAGTTTATTTCAGAAAGACTCTTTATTGTGGTTTACAGTGAAGGTTAACAAGTGCACTGTGTTGCTGTGTCATGTAAAGTGTTGTCAAGCTGTAATCCCAGTTTTCACTTTAGTGTCATCAAGTGCTCATCAACTTGACTACCTAAGTGAATTGTCACTTGGCTTCGTTCTGAAACACTGTTCAGCACTCCAAGGCTCCAGAGACTGCAGAGAGAATCGTGAATTGCATAATGTGTCAAGTAGTACAAAAGAAACACCCAGAGTGCAATATTAAAACAATGCTGTAAGGAGAAGTTGCAAAATGAAAATATATATCTATTTACTGATATATA
>JAOVVG010000050.1:15003333-15021157 GCA_028566375.1 Leptodoras nelsoni | reverse complement strand
ATGGGGGATTAAGATTTAGGGGGCAGGAGGTCCGGGGGTGGGTGGTGGGTGGGGGGCGGTTGGGGTTAGTAGGAAAGGGGATGTGTCATATGCTGTCTTTCACAAGGTGACATGCTGTTACATCATTTGAAGTGAGGGATGCTGTGTGTCTTTCCACAAATGACTCAGATTTGTACATTTTCCAGCAGAAACAATTAGAGATTGAGAAGAGATTTGAGCCTGAGAATTTCATCTGTGTTTTTGTTTCTGTTAACATATACCAGTTAACATATAACCAATTGCTTCACCCTGTGGTAAAAAATAAATAATATTAATTCAAATAAATTCAAATAAAATCAAATAATACTACATATTTTTAAACATAATAATAATAATAATAATAATAATAATGATGATGATGATGATGATTATTGTTGTTATTATTGTTATTATTATTATTATTAATAATAAGTGTGTATATATGGGGCTATAAAGCATAGCTGATCTGGGCTCTGGGTTCTGTGTTAGTGTCAGTTACAGAGTCAGTGAGGCTCAGAACCAGCAGACTTGGGAACCTGTTTCAGGGTTAAATTTAAAATGCAACTTCTTTTTTACTGTTTCTTTGAGACTTGTCTTTAAGTGCATCCAAACCTTTATCATTTGTATGACTTTATTCTCTTGAAGTACAAGAATCTTCTCTTATTCTGTTTTTTTTTAAACTGCTTCCTGTCAGGAGGCGTGTGTGTGCGTATATAAGCCATGTTTGGCGAATGCGTGTTGTGGAGGTGTGCATTGCATGTGTATTTTCTGATCTTTATTTTCAAGGTCTTTTGGTCGCTTTCTTTTTTTTATAAAAAGATCCCTTGCAGCGCTGGAACTTTTATGATTAAAAGATGTGTGTGTATGTGTGTGTGTGGTATGCAGATAACACAGATAATGAGGTGTATTTCTCAGCTTCATCAGTTTTTTTAGTCTCCTTTCTGGTACTTGATCAACTGCTGGACTGTAAAGGAAATATGTAGGATGCAGACTTGTGGGCGAAATGAGAGAGATATAGAGAGAGAGAGAGTGAAAGAGAGAGAGAGGCGTGTGTGTGTGAGAGAGAGAGAAAGAGAGAGAGAGAGAGAGAGGTTAACAGAGACACACTGACAGACTGAAAGAGCCATAAAGCTCTGAGAGACCAGAAACCATTTCTTCTCTGGGCAGAGCTGGCATGTCTTCAGCCTTTTTCCGTGTGTGTGTGTATACATGTGTATGTGTGTGTGTTTATGTGTATGTGTGTGTGTGTGTGTGTGTTCACAGGGTACATCATGCGTCTGCTCTTGTGTCCTTGCAGCCACTCACTGCTGTGAGGATGAAAGGCGTCCCACTGTGCCCTCTACAGACCTGCTCCCACTCCTCCATCAGCTCATCCCCTCTTCCCCTCATCTCTCCATCCCTCCGCTCACCCAGGGGGCTTACGCACTCACCTCATACACCTGGCACAACCAAGAGAAGGTTTCGAAATTTGAAAAACAACATGGCAAAAGAGAAACAAGAGGTAGTTTTAAACAGAGGACGAAAGAGTTCAACTGAGAGCAAGACGGGAAAAAAGGGGGGAAGAAAGGAATAGTTGAGGTTTAGCTGATGAGTTGGTGGCTAGCACGCACACAGCCAGCTAAAGCTCCAAAATAACAGCCTCTGGTGCATCCTGAGAAGAGGAAACGTTGGGAGGAAGGGAACAGCACCGAAGATGTAGTGGATGCATGTATGTGTAAGGTTGTCCCACCAAGTTGATCATCAGCTGCAGTCACTGTTCATTTCACAGGTGCTGATATATCTCGATGTTTACCAAAGTACAGTACCTCAAAAAAAGCAGAAAAAAGCTCACATTGATCCATTCTCCAGAACTGATAATGTCCATCAGATGAGTGACAAGAAGTCTTCAAGACAACACCAACCCAATCATGTGCAATTCTCTTCATAACAGATTAGACTAAATGTACAAGTGTGAGGCCATGTCCCATAGCTGAGGTGCTTTCCATTCTCTGTCCAGCTGTGAGAGGGAGTGTAATGCAGTTATGGGGGTGTAGATGGGGACTTAGCCTATCTAGTCAGCATTCAGTGTGTGAATGGAGGCTTTAGAGGCTTCGGCATTGCCTCTCTTTGTCCTCGCTGGCCCTGTGGGAGCTTTACCCGCTTGAGCTTTGGGAATTAAGCTGCTCCACTCAATACAGCCACTCAAAGGGGCAGGACACAGGTTCAGGTAGCAGCACCTGTACTCCAGTCTTATCCCTCCCTCCTGCTCTGTCTTTCCCCTTCTTTCCTTCCCTCCCTCTCTCTCCTTTGCTTCTGCTCTGTGTCATTTAAGCAGATCAAAGTAGAGCTGAAGCCTGAGGCCACTTCTGTCATGGGCAAAAAAAATAGCTGAAATTAGCCTAGTTACATCAGCACACACCCATACACACAGAACACTACCACTATTAACTTTTTGCCTTGCTATTAACAACCGCTCATCCTGATTCTGTCAGGTAGAACCGTTCTCAGAGACTCACATCCTAGCACCAATCGTCTACTTAGACACTCTTGTATCACTTCAGCCATATTATAGCTGTTTTTAGCATCATAGTGCATGTATTTTCTATTAAAATAAAACGATTTACAGATGGCTACAGAGACTTCTCTTTAAAAACGCACAAGCGTAATTCTATAAACAGTGCTTAAGTGTTTCTACATGCACAGACAGAGCCTGGTGTGTTCTGTGGCTGTGTTTGAGCTGTTCCGTTTCTGAGTGATTAGCAGAAATAATGTCTCTGTCAGCCTTAATCACATTAAAACATGGTTAACATTTAATTTTTCCCACTTGATATGCAAAAAATTTCCACTAGATTTGCAGTGAAGGCTATTGAAATTCCATTATAAAAAGAATAAAAATTTCAGGCATCATTTGTTCAGATAGAACGACACAGGGCAGAAAGTGCTGAATCTTCCTATTAGGGGTTGTTTGAGAAATGAGCCACTCACCACAGGATGTTAGGGCAGGGATTAGACTCCCATAGCACTCATTCAGTCTCTCTCTCTCTCTCTCTCTCTCTCTCTCTCAGACTTGTATGTGTGTATTTTTATTTTATACTACATTATTTGTTTAAATTCATACTCCAAAGGTGATATATATGTAGCCATATCATATTCTCTCTCTCCCTCTCTCTCTGTTTGAATGTTTTTGTGGGGACCAAATGGCTCCACAAGGAATATCGGACAGTTTTGACCTTGTGGAGGCATTCTGCTGGTGTCCATAAGGAAATAAGTTTTTTGTTGTTGTAGGTTTTAACCAAAATAAAAAAGAATAAGAGCCAAAAAAGTAATAATTATGTCAATGGAAAGTTCTCACAAGTATAGCAGTACAAGTGTGTGTGTGTGTGCGTATTATGTAGATAACACAGATAATGAGGTTCGTCAGTCTCTTTTAGCCTCCTTTCTGGTAGTTGATCAGCTGCTGGACTGTAAAGGAAATATGTAGGAGAATGCAGACTTGTGGAGGAAGGGAGAGAGAGAGAGAGAGAGAGAGAGAGACGGAGAGAGTTTAACAAAGACACACTGTCAGATTCAAGGCATAGAAATGTACTATTATTAAAGAATAATGCATATTGTACCATTATTTTTAATTACTTGAACATTCGTAATTTTTTATATACTGTATATATTTTTTTAATACCAGATCCTGTTAGATATGTAGGTGTGTGTGTGTATGTGTGTATGTGTGTGTGTGTGTGTGTGTGTGTGTGTGAGGGTGTATGTGGAATGGTGTACCTGTAATGTCCAGTCAACTTTAGCTTATTAACTTCAAATTCAGTCCATTTCCTTAACACCTGGCAGCATGACACTTCTACAAGCCATTATTTTCACAACATAATTGTGTTCATGTCCAAATATGGGGAAAAAAACCCTCAAACTGATGCTTTGACATTAAAATTTTTTCTAGTTCATTTGTCAAGTTGTTTGTTCATGGACAAATAATTGGGAGTGACTTTTGATATTGTGAAATTATGAAATACGCCATAAAGTTACTTCAAATTGGTCGTGAAAGCAGTGTTGACAGAGCATCAAATCTCTTAATTGACGCTGCAATGTGTGCATAGTCAAAGCAGGCTGTGTTTTTTTGCAGCCCTCAGAGAGAGTGTGTTACTGGTCGTATGTCACTCAGTGCCAGGACCTCGAGACCTCTGTGCTCATTTAGCGTCTCTGTGCCAACATTATGAAAATCATCCCTCAGCGTTGGCGGAAGAGCTTCTTTGTTATACTGCTGCCGACTCTCGGCCCTGTCAAACCTTCACCAATTACAGTCGCAGGTACAATGGGCTATCACAGAATCGCAGCCCTTGACTAGTGTGGCAAGAATGATTTGTGAATCATTACTCCAGAGTCTGACGAGAATATGATACCTGAGGGATGCAAATAATGTGGCACACAGCGGCAGATGGTCACACAGCTACGCGCGACAAAATCTGCCTGTTATTGATAACTTGCTATTATCCAGGATTGGATTCTCTCCCTCTTTTAAGAATCATCTAGTTTTCAGGTCATGTAGTCTTCAAGGTCTTAAATAAATGTACTTTTTTTTTCTTTTTGAGAAAATGGCCACCAAGATAAAAACAATCAGAAGTTGCAGGATGAGTGTCTGAGGAATAAATGTGAAATGTTGAGAGCTGTTCAATGATGTAGTTGTAGATGCTGATGGGCCTGCATGGCAGAGAAAAGTTTCACTCAAATACAGCACTGAAGAACTGTCATGCGCCTGTAGAGAATAAATAAACTTGTAGGATTGCAATAATAGTTCTCAGGACAAGGGGGCTTTTTTTTTAACAAAACAAACAGGAAGTTGCGGTTGTGAATAAAGACGGGTGGATCCAGCCTCTAAAAGCTGTCAGGATCAGGATCAGCATGGAGGAAACGGCTCTCCAATTGTACTCTTTGAATCAAGTCCAGCTGAAAGCATGTGGGCTTAATCTTATAATTGCCCCTCAACTCAACCCCCCCATACACACACATATACATTGTTCTTATGAGGAGGCACTGCTTTGTCCCATAATGTCAGGTACCCCAGTGCTTACGAAAGGGGGAAATCCACTTAAAAAGCGCATAGAATAAGTGATTGACAAAAAAGGGGGTTTTTTTTGGCAGACTTTCAAGCGTTTTTCATTTTGAGCCATAAAATGCAGGCATGAAACATTAAAGTCATTCTAACAAAAAAAAAGATATAAAGGTGAAAGAGGCTCTGTCAAGAAACTTATTCACCAAGCACTCCTTTCTGTGTACTGAATTTTTCCTTTCTCTGTTATTTCATTTCTTTAAAAGAAAAAAAAGCTGGATTCAAGGTGAATTTCTTGTCAGAAATGTTTGAGCCTCCATGATCACATTTTCTTGTGGCTTCAGTGGCTTTTTAATGTATATTTTTTGTAAATAAAATCAATAAATGCTGGGTAAGGTATAGGAAAATAAAGATATAAATATATTACTAATGTGTTCCTTAAATTATAAATTAATTTTTGTTAATTAGTTTATAATTGTGTTATAATAATAATAATAATAATAATAATAATAATAATAATAATAATAATAATCCCAGTCAACAAAAGTGTGGCAAGATCCACTGTTTCTGTTGTAGCCATCATCCTGAATCTGGTTATGTGGCTATGATCAATGATATCATATGATAATATAGACAGGTTTTAGCCAGGGATTGCTGCGTCTTTGGCTTCTACAGCTGACTGTGGCACTGGTCAGGCAGATTAGTGTTACCATCTGACTGAGTCATGGCACCAAGTGCTGGAGTGCAGAGGAGCAGAAGTGGAGGGGTGAAGCAGCACCGACTGAGAGAGAGGAGCAGCCATCTCTAAGGTTAATTAGCATTCACTCTCCCCACACTTTATTATCAACTGTGTCCTCAGCGCACTCGTTTAATTGCGTGCGCTGATAGAATAATAAATGGCAGAGTAATTACCATTATAAAGCAAGGATCCCTCTCTTTACGGAACAACTCAGTCAAAGGAGATTTTATTCTAAATTAAGTTTTTAACTGTCATCTGTCATCGCAGGTATAATTATAACTTAGACATTTTGGGTTCATTGTTCTCACAATGTGAAATTCTCGGCGGAGAGAAAAGAAATTGTGACAGCAGATTTTTCGGAGCATGGAAAATGATGTTGGGAAGAGTTTTGAATGTGTCTAAATGAGACAGCAAGTATGCTAATTAATCAAATGCCTTCATACCGGAATAATATATTCAAAATTCAGATGTCTTATTTTATTTATTTAATCAATTTATATATTGCTAGCAATACATACCGGAGAGGATTAGTATTAAAAAAAACAATCGTTACTGAACTTTCTCAGCTGGCAGAGCTGTGTGGGCTTTCCTAAAAGAGTTAGTGATAATGAATAATTACTCTGAGCTGGTTCTTACTTAGTGACAGTGTTTATTGTTAGTATTGATATGAATATGCGTGTAAATGTAGCCTTAAGTGTGGTGTTTTATGAGAATATTTCCTCTGATAAGGAGAAGCAAAGGAATGATCACCCAGGTGAGTCATGCTCACTTTTACCTGCACCACGATTCAAGCGTATGGGCAGTTATCATCCGTCTTCAGCCTGGTCGCATGGCCGCCTCACGCCATCATCACAGGCCGCAGAGAATTACAGTTACATGGGAAGCTGCTGAGCAGCAAGCGAGGTGCCGCATTGATTGAGGAGGGCAACAATTGATTTTGTCCATTACGTGGTGAGAATGTTTCCATCCTGCGCAGATCAGGCTGCCCTCCTCCTGCCGCTGGAGATAAGGCCCTGCTGCATTGTGGCTGCCTAATCTGTGTGACGGCACTTGTCTGGGTTGAAATTGATGTTGCTTTTCACGGGGCCGTTTTGTGGGCCTGTACAGGGGGGTTCCGCCCCCTGCGCTTCTGTCTCAGTTTTGCCACAAGACCACAGAGAGTTGAGCACATCAACAAACATAAGAGGGATTTGCATCAATATAGATGTTTGGCTTGCATTCATTCGTGCAAATGTTTGTGAAGAGGATAAAAGGATTTGGAAGTCTTGTAATGAAGTCTAGCGACTTGTTGAATTACATTTCACTACTACAATGGCGCTTTGGCTAGGAAAATCACCTTTATTAAAGCGTTAATAATGTAAACAAGGAATTTGGATTTTCTACAAGCAGTTTATTGTCTTAAAGTGGTCTTCTGGAAGTTTTTACAAGTAACTTGTATTTGACAGAGGTTATATGTTGATTAAGCCAAAACTTATCTGTTTCAAACAAGAAAGAACTCCCTCAAACCTTTCAACCAGGGTCAACAAAAAAATGCAGAACATAACTGATTACAGCCTGCCTTTATTCAGAATGAAGGGCATTTAGTCAGGTAAGCATCAGTGAGTAACTATATTAACCCAATACATCTTACACTGTAAAAACTACACTCTGTAACATGGTGCATGCTTTATTAGGCAGGCTTGAGGTGAACATTATCTATCAGGCAGCTCCTTATAGCTGTCGCATGTGCCGCGTGTCACCCCCAACGGCAGTCCAGCGCAAAGCAAATCACAGACTCATCTATTTCTCTCCACACAGACAAAACCGTGATGCTGATTAATGGTAATTAAACTTACAGGCACTCCGTCAGTAAGATTACACATGGAAGGTAATGTATTGGAGTCATTAAATACACATCATTCTCCTGGCATGAAATATGTTGACCCTAACCTTATTATATACATAATTAAAAGTGCTCAACAGTTCCCCAGCCGTGCTCCGTGGAGCAGTGAGGGGATGTGATGCAGCTCACCAGCAGACTCAAGTTATATTGATGTGAAGCAGGAACGTCATTTGTTTGGCTCATTTGTCATTCACCATTTACGTCTCAGCAGCAAGTAAATGGTCTTTTATTAGAGCATGCAATTTATGAGGAAAAGTCTAAAAACAGTTTTATCTTGTTTGTAAATTTGTTTATAGGACATGACCTTCATATGGAATCTTTCACCTTTTTTTCCCCACACATTTTACACACTGAATTTACACAAAACTCTTTTACATTTTATGTTATTACATTTAATTTTTCACATGTAGGACATGTAGTTTCCTTACTCAAATATGATTTTCAATAATAATAATAATAATTAACTTTCAGGTACCTAAGCATATCATTGCAAAATATGATGGACAAACACAAATTATATCAACACATACTATAAAGTCCATTGTATAGAGATAAATATAGGTTCTTTTTTTTATAATCAGGAAAAATAGTGGTTTGGATTGTTTGCATTGTGTTGCAACCCTATTTTACACTTGTAAGCTACTGCCAGAAATTGATCTTAAATGACTACCAGTGACTATCATGCAGGTCCCGCAGTGAAAAAGCCAGAGGGCTGTCGTGTTCTCTGTCACAGTGAGCCACGATCGCCACTGCACAGATCAATAGCAGGTGTGGATGTGGATGATCGGTGTAGCTGGAGGGCATTGATAGCAGCTCTGGGGCTTTATCAGACTTAGCAGTGTTTAAAGGCCAGAGTTCAGCTCAGTGGCATCCATAAAATGATCTACTATTGGGGACACGCACCACCTCCCCGCTCCCTTCACGTCTCACCCTATTCAGATGACCTAAAACCTCTTAAACACCTTAAATCCTCAGTACACCCAGTCAAGCAAGATCTACACTGCCGTATTCCACATCTGGACAGTACCTCAGTATAAGTCGTCTTAACAATATATTCATCTTTCTCCTACTCTTTCTTCTTTCTATGTCCATCTCTTACTGTTGTTCCTAATAACCGTCCGTCTCTTTTCTCTCTTCACTAAAGCAGAAAGGAGCTACGTCTCTGCAGGTATTCCAGAGTGAGCTGTGCGCTCTAGGAGGAGGGCTTCATTATACCCAGAGTAATGAAATTCGGGCATCGCAAAGAGGTAGCCGAGGGAGCGCTGTCACGGTGTGGATGAGGGAACTCTCCAGTGATCAGACAGGACTGGCAGTCCCACAGGATATAACAGCTCACCTCTACATTTCCACAGAGAGAGAAATTACTGCACAGTCCTGACAAGCTCACTGATCGCTGCTCTAAACAATGCTGTTCTCCACCTGCTGCATTTCCCCAGTACCTGCTTTACCAACATTTTCTCTTTGTCTGTCTTTATCAGAGCAGATTTTGTTGGCATCTGCACGTTTTTCTATCAGGAGAATATTCATTGCCAGCACTGCTCAGATGCTGTTGTTACACTGATAGTGTCAGACAAGTTAAATAATGTGTGAAATTCTTTACATAAGGACTGTTACACGGATGAAGAGAGCAAGGATAGATGCTTGCATATCTTCTTTCATGGCTGGCGACGTGTTGTGACCTTTTAAGTGAGCTGGCCTGCTTTGATATGGCTGTGGTTTGTTCATATAGAGTGTCGATTTTATTTCTTGTAGAGTTTCGGGTAGCCGAGAGCAAAAGCATCAGAGCGTGCACTCAAAAGAACATAAAAAAAATCACTACAGAGCTATCCACTGTTAATAATATGGTTAATAACATTATTAAAATGACATATATGGTGCATTTGGAAAGGCAAAAGCAGTGTGATTAAACAGGGCAAACACTTTTATGGGTGGTGTAGTGTTCACTTGTAGTGAATTAAAATACATGGCTCTGAAGCCTAGCCAGTTCATTACAGAGCATCACACACACACACACACACACACACACTCACACACACACATTCACTGACTATTCATTCACTCAACAATGATGTACTATCTACACTTAATCATAACTAAAATAAAATATGATACTTCACACTTTTTAAGTTTGGAAAACATAGAAATGTCCAGAGAAGTGTCCAGAGAAATGTCTCCACAAAGCCAAACTGTTAGATTTTCTAATACTATATGAAGGTATTTGGAGGCATCCAGAGAAAAATCTCACATGCACCAGCTTGTTCAAAATAAAGTTTCTTATTTCAGTGTTGAAATAAGCTTGATGTACATTTGAAATAAAAATGTCATGCGTGGCTCACAAACAAATGTTGTTTTTATGCAGAGTCCTTTAACTAAAGTCTAACCACAGCTTTTAGAAGTTTCTCAGGCCGTAATTGGTCTGTGCAGATGTGCCTTCATCCCGAGGGTATGTGTGAGACATTTGTTCGTCTCATCTGGTAGAAGTGCTGCCATTGTGACACATCGTTTTGGCTTTCACGGGAAGTGCCCAGGGCCAAGAACAGCATTTCCCAGCACACCATGTCACTGAACTTTGTGTGTGTGTGTGTCTGTGTGTGTGTGTATGTGTGTTGTGGTGTAAGCTTCTCCTGGCACACAGCTACAACAGGTTGACAGATACAGCTGTCTAACCTGCTCCTGGTGTAATGTGGGTATGTTTAACATGGCCACACTGAACACTTCATACACAATTTGTCACACAACTTACACATTTTGATACGATTAAAGATTTTAGGCCAGCTCTGAAGTACAAGACATCAACAACAACAACAAAAAAAAACAAGCTAAGATTTGACCCCTGGTTTATGGCTTCTTAAAATCAGAGCAGGGTTATTAGACATACTTAGTTAAAGCAAAGCTGATGGTTGTATTCATGTTAAGCATGTTATCAGCAGTAGGACATTGTAATGAATGTGTAGACTATTCAGGTCAGTCCCTGAGGGAACGCATGCCCTGCAGGTATTTGTACTACAACACCTGTTCATGCTAATTTGCTCTTGTTCCCGCGTTGCATTGTAACGAGGTTGTTTAATTGGGTGTTGGATTGTGTTAAGTGGGAGCAAACATATGAATACAGGCCTCAAACTGAAAAGCCTAAAATTAAATCCTAATTAATATGTGCAGAACCCAATTAATACTTAGTGTCACTGATATTAAAATTAAAGTCAGGTGAAAACACAAACAGACTGCTGTGAAACTGTAACTGATTTAATCACCTGAAGTCGATGGTGAGGTAATACAGGTTCAGTTTAATCAGACAAGTCTCAAGGATTATTCCTTCTGACTGCCTACCTGTCTACCTGTCTGTCTATCAAAAAACTATAAAAACCATACATTTACGTTTGACATTGTCGTCTCCCTTGTATTTTATTTTATTAATGAATGCGAGATGAAACCAGGGATTTACAATGAGATTCTATCATGATAGGTGGATTAAACAATTAGGGGTGAAATGATAGCCCAGAGCAGTTTGAGCCTTAGAAACCAGTGTTAAGCGATAATCCTAAACTCTCCCCCTCTCTCTCTCTCTCTCTCTCTCTCACTCTGTGTGTGTGTGTGTATGTGTGTAATTGAGACAGCCCTTTAACCCTGATTAGGTGCAGCTCAGGGGACCTGACACATTAGTCCCCTACAACAACCCACATAACCCGATAACCTCCTTTTATTTCTGAAACAAACATTGAAAATATTGCCATTTTCTACCGTATATATTACACCATCCATTAGCACATCATTATATGAAATGTTGCCAATTTAAATGTCGCAATATAGTGCAATATAATAAAAACCATGCCACAGAGATATTGGTTCAAGTCCCGAAAAAAACATTTTAACAGTTATTTTATTTTTTATGGAAAAAAATGTATGTTTTTTCCACAAAGCAATTTAGAGACTTCTATCAGCATCAACAGGGTGAGATCCTGTTTGGTTCAGTTTCCTGTTTTATGCAGTTATATTTTTTTTCTCCCTTTTTTTCATCCCCCATGTGTGTGTGTGTGTGTGTGTGTGTGTGTGTGTGTGCGCGTGTGTGTGTGTTTCTATGACTGACTTCTCCCAAGGCAGAAACCAATGCTTTTTAATTTCAGCAGTGGGAATTGGGTGTTTGAATAGGCTAGTGTACGGGTATATCACATTATTAGTAATCATATCTGCTTAAGCCAAGCTTGCTGCTCCAGATGGCTGCTTTCAAGTGCAAATGAAGCAGCGAGACGAGGCTGTCTTTAATACATACTCACGATTCACAAATAGCCATTGATTTTTTTTCTGTCTCCCTCTCCATCCAGCCAGTCTGGGTATTGAGCCTGGATTAAATGGTCTCCTGAGTCTTTAAAAGGAACATCGATTCTTCTAATTAATTGTGTGCTGTTCAGAACCAGAATGCATAAACTCATCCATATTTGCACTTCAAGTCAATTATTTTGAGTTTGCCCGGAAGGGGAACAAACAGACCTAATGTATACAGAGGCAGTTATTTTGTTTCTTTGGGAAGTGTGAATACTCTCAAATGAAAGAGAGTTGTTTTCATTTTAGATGTAGGTTTGAATAGGAATTGACAGGGGAAGAAGTAAAGTCACCCAGTGGGATCCTGCATGGCCTATGAATAAAACATTGTCATTTTTCCTCTCATGTGTGTGTGTGTGTGTGTGTGTGTGTGTAGATGTATGTGTTTGTGTTAAACCTCTAGTAAATTTACTTTATTAATTAAAAAGAAAATTGCTTGTGTGATTGTCTTGGCTTGATTTAATGTGTTAACCAATTCTCTCTTTCTTTTTCTTGATATTATCTTAAATGTTGCTCTTCAGTGGGAAAATATGAATAAGGCCAAAATCTGCAAACAGATGAATTCCTCCTTCACAAACTATGCACCTAGGGAATTAGTTTAACGCAAATGAGTCAAGAGATTTTGATAGCTACCTGCCAGGACATGTCCGTCCCCCTTCTACCTGCCTGCTGCTGCATTATCTGTGTCTGGTTTTCTCTGAGAGCACTGTACTCCTTCTTGCCAAAAGCAAAAGGTCCTCTCACCACTGACAGCTTTGCTATTTAAGACTGGGATGGCCCTCTACTCCAGATTGTAAGAGCGCTTGAAGAAGCGCATTACTCTCCTGATACTTCATTAATCTCCATCAAACGTTGAGACTCTGCCACAGCTGACAGCGGGGACAAAGCGGGCTGCTTCTCTCCTCCCCGCTTAGATAATGCATGTTTTACAGTAGCCCAGATGTCCACACTCAATAAAACATTGGATAGAAGCAGGCACTGTGTATTTGGGGATGTCTGTATTGACTGGCTGCTGTGTGGGGACGGTGATATGGGGACCTGCTGTTCTCTGATTACAGAATTAAAAGACCTGGCTGACAGAGAGACAGGGAGAAGAGTAACTGTGGAGGGACTCTGATTTCACCAGAGCATGCTGACCTGATTATCTGCTGAAGGAGAGGCATGTTTTGGGAAATCAGACTGGGATTAACCTTTTTATGTTTGTTTGGCCAGGTGTATTGAAAAGAATCTGTGTATTGCTGTTTTTATAGAACAAGACAGATTCAATACAGACCGGTCCCCAGTCTTTCTAAAACAATTAAATGATTTATACTGTTTTTAAAATTCCAGTGGTTAAATTCTCCATCCATAAATCTAATGACAGTCATATGATTCTGTGATGTTTTGTTCTGAAAGTAAAAACATGGGAAGTTGGTCTGCTTGAGGACGCTACAGCAGCCCGGCTTCCAGGAGTCCTTTAACAGCAACTGCTAAAACAACAACAACAACAATAATATAAATAGGTGGCATGGGGTAGCGCTGTCATCTTACAGCAAGAAGGACCTGGGTTTGATTCCTCAACCGGGCAGGTCCAGGGTCTTTTCTGTGTGGAGTTTGTGTGTTCTCCTCATGTCTGCAAGGCTTTCCTCCAGGAGCTCTGGTTTCCTCCCACAATCCAAAGACAAGCAGTCAGGAGAACCAGAGGTAATAAACTGTCTCTAGGTGTCTGTGTGTGTATAGATACTGTAGATAGATAGAACATATCAGTGCTGCTTAAAATTCCAGCACCCCAATGTAAAATACCTGTCCACATCCCTGTTACAGGTTGAATATAGTGTGTTTGTGTATTTTACAAACAATTTTAAATAAAATAACTAAAAAAGCCACATATTAAAGTTAGGGTAGGATTTAGGTGTTGCATAGTGGTAATTAGCTGCAATGATAATATAAATGAAGAAGATGTGTGTGTGTGTGTGTGTGTGTGTGTGTGTGTGTGTGTGTGCATGTGGTGTGTGTGCACTGTGTACAGTGATAGCAGTAAGGCGAGATTGTGTTCTCGGCAGGAGTTCGAATAGAGAGGCGATCACGCCTCTTCTCATAACACTTCTCTCCAAGACACAACAAATCACTCCTCTCACTCTGACTAGATTGAATAAAAATTGTCTTCTTTACTCGTATTTACAAGGGGGAAAAAGTCTGTGTTGATTCTGCCTAGTGCCGTGTTCACTGCCGAAATTGCACTCTAAGGTATTGGAAATGAAATGACTTTTTCATTCCTGCTGCAGTACTTCAGTATGTGATAGGCAGTATGTGATAGGAAGATATGAATGATAAAATGTGAGAGCTGATAGAATATTAGAAATTGTAGTGATTTGCATGTTTTGATTGTGGGTCATTTTAAAGAGATATCTATATTTACTCCCCAGGTAGTCTAGATGTCCATGCATAGAGAATGTGTCCTTTTCATGCCTACCAAAATGCAGCACACACACCATCCAATGACTTCAACAGACCAGCAAATGGTGTGTATAGTGGAATTAAAGGTGGGCAGTGTGTTCACACCATGGGTGAAGATATAAGTTGAATATTCTTTGGTCAGACTAACTTTATTTTATGGTTAAAATGTTTCAGTATGTGTGAACAAGTAAACACTGTGAAAAGGCACAATATATTTACATAACAAACTACATTGTTGGTTGTTTATTGGCTAAAAGTAAGATTGTGGTTTTCTCCAGAAGGAATTTCACTGAAGAACAGGTAGGACTTTAAGCTTCTCATTCTTGCGGGTACTGGCCGATCCTTATTCCCATTAGTAAGGGCTGTTTTTCCGACTTTAATGGTCTGACTCTGCAGAATTACCTAATAGACCTAAAAGACATTGTCAAACCTAAGAGTGATATCCAGAAATGAACACAAACTAGCGCTGGAGCCATAAACAGATGTCTATTTACCAAACTAAACTCACAGGGAAGTCACAGTAGAGGAATCTGTGGGACTGTGCTTTAACATCTGTGAAGCTCCATCTCATTCTGAGCTGTTTCCATCAAATAGTTTTTTTGTTTTTTTTGCATCATTGTAACCAGATTTCTAAACTGCAGAATCAGATGATATTCAAGGCTGATTAGTTGCTGGTTTTAGGGACTCTGTGTCTCTGCTATAAATGCAATGGCAGAATCATCAATCAAATGGTGCCACTCATTCCAGAGACAAACCACACTGGCACAACATCAAGACACAGAAGAAATAAAGTGCTAAACTCATGAAAGTCCAAATTCTGACATACTCGCATACCCGTGACATGCTTGGAAGAATATGTAAACTTGTTCTTATTGAAAGTTGTGGTGGATGGAAATAAACAGTAATATTACTGTGTCACTTAGAAGTAAACAAGTTAAGAAAGAATGTGATGTATATAAAGAGAAGGGGAGAAATTCTACAATATAAAGTAGCTGGGTGCAGGAGAAAACAATATGTTTCCCTTGTTTATGAGCAAACCAGTGTTTTCGTATGGTAAACATTTGGTAAAAAAAGATTATATGTGGACTACAGTTTATAACAGCTGTTGATTAATCTTCAAAATCCTACTTTCATTGTACATAAAATAAAAATCAGCAATGGTATCTTAGACAACATTTAGTTTTTAGGACATTTTTCTCTTGGATATATAATTCTCAGAAAATAGTTGAGATGTATATACTTATATGGATAATTGCAAGTAAAGTATCAAAATGACTTGGTGCTATATTGTACAGATGGTTTTTTTTAAGTATTGGGTAGATATAGAATACTCACCTTTGGTGGTCTCTGTACTTCAATAGCATCCTCATTATGGTCTTTTCACTGGCATGACATTGAGACATATTTTATATTCTGGCCACATGCTTCCCTGCAGTAGCCTTCTATTTGGAAACCTCCCAGTGAGGCTTCATTTCCCCAGATCTACAGGAATCTCCAGCCAGAGCAGCTATCTCCATGTGGTCCACACTATCACCCACCAGGCCCAGCTAGTGCCTCTGTCAATATGTTAATGTGACACTTTTACAGCCTACTCACGGTTACTCTGGTCAACAGACCTCGCTATTTTCACCAGGGTTTGAGCACGCAATACCTTTCCACTTCATTAAACGCTTGACAATAACTTACTTTCCTGACCAAGCCAAAACATGTAGATCGGGGTGTGCAATCTTATCCGCAAATGGACGGTGTGGCTGCGGGTTTTCATTCCGACCAATTGAATGAAGGCCAAGATCAACCAGCGGAATCAGGTGTGGCTTCCGTTTGGTTAGAACCATGACCTGCAGCCAAACCAGCCCTTGCAGATGAGATTGGATCCTGCTGTGGTAGATTACTGATATAAATCCTTTAAATTTGGTGGCTTTGTGTGTGCAATGATGATTCATCCCAGGAACCAAATTTTTAAATCCACCACATCAAGCAATCACTTCTCATGTCCTTCCTTCTCTGTCTACAGGTTGACTCGTGTCATTTGCAGCTGGAGTTATTGGGGGCTGAATCAGTCAATAACACCAATACAATCCCATGTGCCATGTTTCTGCTCTGATTGCCTGATGATTGCAGATGACTTCAAATGGTCTTCAAATCAGTTCATCAACTCATCGACTTAGAATAAATGCCCTGACATACAGAGACAAGATCACGGTAATTAAGTTTTTGCATTTACCTAAATATATAAGATGAGCACAGCTGTGTTTGTGCCTTTCCATTGAGCGTTTGGATCTTTGTGGGGAAGATTGCTGAGCAAAGCTAAGGTGAGCAAGACACAGCTGTGAAGCACTCTAAAGGCTCCGTCTGCCAGCCTGTGTTTACCTGACACTCGGACTGACAGCAGAGTGATTGGAAATATCCACCATTCACTGGCGCGAGCCCCTGAGTGCAGCGAAAGTGCCTTTGTAGTCTTGCTGTAATGGTTCAAGTTTGAATTGAAGGTTGAGGGAAAAATGCTGCACTCTGGCCACTCTCAGGGAGGAGCTGACACAGTGGAAATGATGCAGGAACAGTCTTAGAGCAGGAGCGCACCGAACCTTTCGGAGCTGTTATCTCAATGCACTCTTGCTAATGTTTTAGCATTTATAGGAGCAACAGCACCTTTGGGAAAACATCTTACCACACTTTCCAGCCTTTTCTTTTTTTCAGATCCCACACACATACATTGAAGGTGTAAGGAATGATGTGGGACAACAACTAAGATCACATTAGGATAAATGACCCTTTATGATCAGAAAGTCTATTTGTTGGCATATTCTATCTGTTTCTGTATGTCTTGACTCTAAAACGACAACCTACTACTACTCAGCTCTCCAAAATGTTATATAGTCTATTGTGCCTCGTGTGCTAAACAGCGTCTGATTATTTGCCATCAAGTAAAATGCATGTTTTGTTAAACATAAAACCCTTCTCCTTTTCCTGTGATAAACTATCTGGCATAGCTATGTTCCACATGGTCTTTCTGCATAGAATAACTCTCCATAAGTCTGAACGTGTTTGTAGTATACAGTTGAGTGCAATTGCTTGTTTTGGATTCTGGATGAAAAGAAGGTTAAATGTATCTTAGAGTGTATTTACAGCATTCAGTAGACGCAATTATCTAGAGCGTCTAACAGAAATGCCTTGTGTCTCCATCAAAGGCATATATTAACTATCACTCGAGATAAAAACCTGTTAGAAGGAGCAGGCACAACAAAAAGTACCTATGTTTTACAATTTAAACAAACTATAAACATCATGTACAATTCAAAATTCTTCTACTTACCTATAAAGCTGGTGGCACGGTGGCGCAGTGGATAGCGCTGTCGCCTCACAGCAAGAAGGACCCGGGTTCGATCCCCGGGTGGGGCGACCT
>JAOVVG010000050.1:14899335-14911671 GCA_028566375.1 Leptodoras nelsoni | reverse complement strand
GACTTGTATATGTCATTCCCAAGACGAATTGACGCTGTATTGGCCTCAAAAGGAGGCCCTACACCATACTAATAAATGATTGTGGTCTAAAATGACAGGTGTTTCAGCTTCATTGTCTAACCCCTGTACACATACAGTACATGATGAAAACAAGTACATATCCAAATAATTTGTAATCCGTAACTTATAAATCATTTTTGTTCTATACAGTGTAATTGTGATAAATTCTTGTCATTATAATACTGAGCAAAATAATTACAATTCTTCTCATTATCATGAAGCTCTAGTGTCTGCTTAACTCTTCTTAATCATGAAAGCTCATCCTAAATAAAAAGCAAATAAATATCAGGCTCACTGGGCAGCAATCTTGATGAATTTCTTGAGCAGCTGGACACGTTTGCTGAGGGTGGAGCAGAGGCACACCTCAGTCACCACCCATAGCTGGATCTCATTGAACCGGCGCAGAAAGAGATCAAGGTTTGCCGTTGCCTTTTTAAAGTGCTGCCGGCCAAACGTGTGGTAAATCAATTCGTGCTGAAAGAGAGCAGAATGAATGAGTTCTGTTGAAGGAAACCCAGTCACACCAATGCAGGTATCAAAACACTTGTTCTTTTGCACTGACGTGTGTGTGAGTGTGAGACACTGCCATTAGTTTGACTCTACAATCAATCTGGTTAATTATAATCTGTGAATAATTGCTGTGAGGTGTTGCCTTCAGTATATGACTCAATTTAAAAGCTGTATATTTGTGGCAGTAAAACAAGCAAAATCTATTGATCTTGCACTTGAAGTATCATCTCACTACTTCTGTGTCTTCCGTGAGTGCTTGTTATTGTGATCCAATTGCATGCTCATGCCTTACTATGGGCCAAAGTTATTTACAGTTTTTTATTCTGTAGCATTTCCATTTCTTTCCCATTATATCCTGAATTATATGGTATATAGTTGTGGAAAAAGCTCATGTAGAATTTGCATCAAATGTGCTTTTTTTCATAGCTCTATACTGATTCTATAATATAAGTCACTCTTAAGAAAGAAAGAAATGTAGTAAATGAATAAATGTAAATGTGTGCATGTTTACCTCATGCACGCAGTTGAAGAGTTCCCATTCATAAAGGGTCATTTGGTAGGCCACCTCTTTGGAGCTCATTAGCTCAAGGGTGGACATGGAGCCAGCAGACGGTCCCTCTTGCTCTAGTAGTGGAGTCTGAGGGACATGATATTATGATATTATATATTAATATGATATTATATATCATAATAATACCTCAGGATCTACATGCCTCATGAAACACAACAATAAGCTTGTACAACTGTACACCTGCACAAGCTGTTGCTTCATGGATATCTTTAGGCCATGAAAACTTGTTTGATGTGTTTGATGTTATGATTTTCACAAATAGGAACGTTCTATTTATATTGCAAAACTTCATGTAGTCACTTAAAAAATACATCAAAATATTGTTTTATAAATGAAAATGATTGTACTGTAAACACTCAGCAGGTTTTTTTCGACAGTCTCTTTCTTCATTCAAATTCATTCATTCACTATCTAAACACTTATCCTCTACTGGGTCCTCACTGGGTGGAAGGCAGGGAAACACCCAGGACAGGTCACCAGTCTATCCCAGGCCAGACAGACACACTCACACTCAGGGGCAATTTAGTATCGTCAATTCACTTAAATGCATGTCTTTGGATTGTGGGAGGAAACTAAGGTTCTTGGAGGAAACCCATGCAGACACAGGGAGAAAATGCACAGAATAAAATGGACAAACTCTGCACAGAAAGGTACCTGGCCAAGCCTGGGATTTGAACTGGGTTGCTTCTTGCTGTGAGGCAAGAATATTTTATCTTAAACTAACAGTATATGTGTGTGTTTGCTTGTGTACAACTTTCTGCCTTTTATTTACCAAAGAGTTAATCTGTTCCCTGGAGCAGACAAACAGACGGCCATTAATACTGAGGGAGGAGAAGATGGACACCTCATTGGGCTTCAGCACCACTTTATCTGAAAAAAATAAAATACATATTATTAATTAATAATAATAATAATGTTCTGTTTGAAACGATTAACAGGTTAAACCATATATTTGTTGTTCTGTGCATTATGATGGAGCATTCTTATATTCTGATAATAACACTGCTTTTCTTTGCTTGAACATAAAGTCATAATTGCTTTCCACATGAGATTTTCACATGTACTTCTAACCAACTGTAAGATAAAACTTTGGCACGTATGTACGTATGCCAACTTATCAAAAGTAAAACATTTTTTTAAAACAAGGCTCACCAGATTTCACAAAGCCCCACATCTAATCAGGAACTACATGTATCATTATCAGCGGTGCCAAAAATCCCTGGCCTTGTTTTGGAGTCTAAATATAGTGTGTTATTATTGTTTTGGTGCACTCACACACTTTTCCCGAGGCAGGGCCGGGGGAGTGTGTGTTCTCCTGCCTGGTTGTCATAACAGAGTGGTTGCTGTTCTATAATAACCCTGAGCCCTCTTTCACAAACCTCTAAATGTAACAGTTACGCTGTAATCCATCTATGTAACAACCAGGTGTACAAGCACACATGCACCACACAGTGGCTTCACCGTCTGTATCAGAAACTCTACGAAAAAAAAAGTGTAATTGTACTGTGGTAACACAATAGTAAATGGAAATGCCTCCTGTCTCCTCTTCAGCAACCACAGTGATGTGCAGCATTTTATACAGTGCAGTGATGCTCTGCTGTGAATAAAGCCATCGTGTGGCAAACAGCTTTGAGAACATTAACATAGCCATTCAGCAAATACACTTGAAAATTAAAGTGGTTTAATGAAGCACTTGCCAAGTTTAAATAAACATTTTTTAACAAGAGGTGAATTCATTCTCAAACAAAAGAATTCCATGGTGCGTAGATAAATATGGGTGTGTATGTTCTCACCACCAGCTGAGCTAAGGTGAACAAGGAGAAGGTCATCTTGGGAGCCCAGTTTATCTGATACAGCAGACACAACCTCTCTGACAGAGGCAGCCACAGCCACCCGGATGGTGGTGTAAGTGTGGTCATTACAGTACACCTTAAACAGAACTGCAGGTAGAATTCACAGAAGAGGTTAAATGTGTAAGTAAGGAAGAGCATGATGTTCTGAATGTATATCAGGTTGATGAGGAGCCAATGATTTTGATTTAATGCTCTTAATCAGCATCAGCTTTTCCACACATCCAACAGTACTGACTCTAACATTCAGGGGTTAAACTGGGATTTTTGATGTGAGACAACCCTGCTTCTTTGCACCAACAATGTGAGAATGATACAATTTAATTTACATGTTATTATAAGGACTGAAATCATAGAACTGGGAATTCAACTTCTGTATGCTTGACCTGATAGACACCTATGATTGGCTAGTGTCGCTGGCCTATGGGAAAGAGAGGACAGTTTTGCTCTCTGGACTCCTGGGCATGGATGGCTGTGGCATTATAAGGATTTGAACGGATGGATGAAAGGTTGAACATTTTTCTGTAACACCACTCAGGAGTCTCCTTTATACAATTTTATGACTGTCATGCTAGCCTCCTTGTCTACAAATCAAAAACTGATAGCGTTCTTTATCTTTTTTTTCTGAAAAGTAGTCTATTAGGTAATACAAACACATATAATTTTAGCATATACAGTGAAACTTTTGCTTTAATATAAATCAAATGTACACAGAATTAGAAGGACCTTCATTAAATTCACATTTTCTATATGATATGTATTTCTATATAAGGCAGAGCAAAACTATATTACAAACACCGGCTGCCATGTGAGTTTAAAATAAGAGTCGATGTCAGGGATACTTACTTTCATCTGTGCTTTTGATTGGCTGCCTTTTTTGCAGTTTCTCATCTCCCATACTGAACTGGCGAAGGAGCACCTTGTGCTGAGGGCAAAGGGATTAAACATAAACTATTGCAGTCATACAATACTCGAGAAAAGCATGTAACAGTAGAAATCCATCTGAGCTTTCACAGATATATTAGTTTTCCTCACCTTTTTCTGAGAGGGATTCGCACCATCGGAACTGAAAATAGAAATGAATGGATCCTTAATGGTGAGTAATGAAATAATAACTGACAGCCTGGCCTTTTAAAACCTTTTAAAACCTGACCAATGGCAACTAGAAGAAGAATAATGTCTCACTTCTGTTTCAGGACATTCTCCAGTTCAGGGAGTTGATCTTTGAGTGCAGGAATAAGTTTGGCATCTTCAGATACTGACATGTAAAAATCCTGCACCATAAACAACAAAGCAAGCTCATTATCATGCAAAACTAATCCACACACCAGCCTGCTTAGATGTCCAATTGAGTGCAAAAGTTTGCATTTGAATCCTGGTTGAGTGAGTTAGAATTTTATGTTTATGTAATTGTTGTAATATTAGTTTTAATACCACATAGGACTCAACTGGTAATTAGTTTTATTTAGTTTTAATACCACATTGGACATAATCATTTATATTTATTAGCTCAAAAGTTTGAATCCCTCTTGACTTGCTCTGGTTCATTTTTGTTGCATGACCTAAAACTACCAACATGTTTTCTTTAAGTCATATAGGTTCAAACAAGCACAAACTCTCAAGAAGTTTGCCAAGAGCAGTCAAGTGGAGACAACTGCAAATGCAGTTAGGAAAAAAAAAACAGATTCTAAAAGAAAAATCGACCTTTCTAATCTAAAGAAGGTTGGAAAGACAGAATTGTAGGGAAGTCATTATCAACATTAAAAGCATCTTTTAGAAATGGAATGAACATAGATAAGAGCACTTACAGAGAGTGGAAAAAAATTATCTGTGGTGGAAGAGTGCCTGAGAGACTCTCAAAAATCCCCCCAAAAAATAGCATAAGACATTAAAAAGCCATTAGTCACAAATGGAATAAAGGTCCATATTTTATCTCATTCAGAAATATAATTTTAATTGTTTCACCCTTAATAATCTTGACATTTTTTTATATGCCTGATAATGAAGTCAAATTTTAAATGTCTGGTGATTTTATCTTTTTGAAGTAAGGGTGGGCAAACTTTTGCACTCAACTGTATTTTTAATCAAACTACATTTTCATGAAAAACAGCAGGAAAAGGAATGTCACCATCATACTATATTTCAAGCCAGTAATGAAAATGAAAACCTGAAAATCTTAATGGTGCACGTAAGCATAATACTGAAACCGATGCAGATCCTTTACTTTGATTTGTGATTGTAATGTGAATTGAAACATTGCCCTTGGTGTTTATGTGCTGAAGGAGACCTGGAGGAAGGCCAGAGAGCTCTCCTCCTCCTGCAGGTGGGGGCTGTTAATGGCAGCCCACTGCAGCACCAGACGAATGACTCTGCGCTTGTTATTCAGAGTGTAGTCCAGCTTCTCCTGATCACTGCCCTGAGACGCCTGCGCCTGGTAGGTTCACAGAGGTTAAGGGCACAATGTACAATACAGCGCCTGACCTGGTTACAGCTGCTTAAAAACCTCCAGACGTTTCCAGATACCATACATTGCGATGTTTAAATGAAAACAATGGTCCAACTGGTACAACAGAACAAGTGTCAATTGTCAAATGGTATTGATAAAGACAAGTAAAGTTATTATAAAATAGAGTAGGGAAGAATTTCACTCTGAGCACTTTGGCCAAATGGAAAAGAAGGAGAAAGAAAAAAAGGTATATTAAGGAAAGGGTAAAATGGGGGAAAATGCTTTACTCTGTACTCAAAAGGATATTGGGCCATGAGGAGTGGACATAGTTGCTTATTGGGAATAAATACACAGTGCATAAGCACAAAGTCATCCAACGCTGGATCTGCAGAGAGATAGAAAGAGTAAAAGAGAGATTAAGAAACAAGTATATACAAAGAGAAAAACAGTAAAAGAGGAAGAAAAGATCTCTTATCACATTTCAGCATGTCCAGTAAAGATCAGGCCAGACCCCTGAATACTAAGCACATGGCTTGGTCTGCATTAGATCAGTGGATGTGTTTAGTACTAAATATAGACCTGTCCAAACTGGACTCATTCACTCATCCTTCGCCAAGCCTCTCTCATTCGAGTCTCAGACAGAAAATGCTGCGGGATAAACAGTAAACAGTTTACCCGTACATTATAACCACGAGCCTAGCTCCATCAGATGTTGATTTGAGATGCTGATTGAAATTGTTTAACATTCATAACTGAAATGAGCTGATGTCATAGGAAAGAACAATTCTAAACAATTTAGAACAATTCTCCCATATTATTCCATCTAATTTCTATTTCCTGCTCTAGTGGTGTATCTGTGATTGCTTCAGATAAGAAATTTGACATGGTTTCCTAAACTGAGAAAACTGAAAAACTGTTTCCCTGATTATCACTTATAATGAAGGCCAGCTGTTTATTCAGTCATTGATCATTTATACAAACATCCGTTAAGAAACAAGATTGCTTGAGTAACTGCTATTTCATTTTTTGCTGTATTGCTCCATACTGGAAGCTGGATATGGCTAAAAGAAAAGAAAGAAAAATGCTGTTTTATTTGTAAATGCTGCTTGCTCAGAAGGAATTGATTCATTCTTTATAACAGAATGGCTCAGACAATATTTCTGTCTGCACTGTTTATATCAATGCACTTATTCTAATGCATTATTGTTTCTATAGTAACAGCTTACAACAATCTGTATGGTGGACATGTGTAATTGATGATTTGGTTGTTTTCTGTGAAGAGACATTTATTTAGCATTTCAGAAGGAGTCCTCTGTGTCAGCCGTCAGAGTTTAAGTTATAATGTTAGGCTTTGGAATTATGTATTTTTGTCTTATTCACCTCAAGAGAAAGGATGCAAAGCAAGGCTGGTGGGGGAATGATGATTTAGTTGCTCTGTACATTTCATCTCTGTATTAATGTAAAGCATGGGGCTCACATCCTTTGCCTTTCCTATCAACCTGCTCAAAAGCAGCTAAATATAGAGTCGCGATACTCTACACACAGAAACCCAACAGTGTCCCGACTTATCATATACTGATTGCAAGTGTCCAATAAGACGCTTTCCATTCTGCCGGCAGTGAACTGTGAGAAAGGGTTAACTTGTTTTATAGGTGTTCCATTATATGAAACATAACTATAAATTGATCAAATGTGTGACATGTTGCCATAATTGGAGCATAGTTGCTATGCTATAAGAGCTGAGATGTGCTGTTATTAGAAACTAATCAGCTGTGGAATGCACTTCACCTCAGATCACATCACACTACCCTGTAAAAGCCTATTTTGTTTTAGAACAGCACATACCACTGAGTTTTATTCCTTACTTGTGATGAAAGTACCTGACTCTGTAAACTTGGAATCGAGCTTCATGGTCTCTAGGAAGTGTTCAAGAATCTTCTCTGGAGTTCCAGACATCACAGTGTACCTGCAGCACACAATATTAAATAAATATTCAGATTATACACAGAGCAAACACTAACAACATCTGATAAACTACAGATGCACACACAGTGAATGAATTATTAACGAGGGAAGAGAAGGAAAGAATCAGAGAGACTGAGATAAAGAGACAGTGATGGGGTCATACTTGAGTGGTGAGGAGCCTGCATGGCTGGAGCTTCTAATGTTGCTCTTTTCAAGAACTAAAACATCTGCTTCATGTTCCTTCAAACGCACTGTATTTGCCTCTACATCCTAAAAAACACAGGCACAAACAGGCTTTATCTTAACAATTATATAAATCAAGGAAAAAACATTACTGGTTACTGGCAATATAGAGACATATACAACTGTAGAAACACACACACACAGAATGCTGAATAGTGGGGGTCAGCATGCTGGATTAGAAATGCTGTGAGACAGAAGTGTAGTCAGCAAATTAACTGATCCTGGGATCTACCACACACAGCCACACACACACACACACACACTCACAGGACTGCCCTGTGCAACTAAGTAAGGTATAGTATCAGTATTGCTTATTCATACACTAATAGACACTAGCTGATATCTGATCAGTGTATTAGAGTGGTGCCTTTCTTTAGAGTACAACATTACAACATTAATATTTTCCATTAAGTTTGAAGCAACACAAAACTTCTTGTTGCAATACTGCCAAACCTCCAAGAGAGGGAGACTATATTTGAGCAGTAAACAAAAACCCCATTTCCAAAAAAGCTGGGACAGTTTCTAAAAATGCAATAAAAACTGAAGTCTGTAATTTGTAATTCACTTGAACAGACAAAGAAAAGATATTCAGTGTTTTCAATGACAAAATTAATTCTAGTTGATGAATATAAACAATTTAGAAAATGAGGCCTGCAACACACACAGAATTGTTGGGACACAGACATGTTTACCACTGGGTCACATCACCTTTTATTTTACTTATACTTTTTAATTGTTTGGGAATTAAAGATACTAATTGTTGCAGTATTGCAAGTGGTATTTCTGCCCATTCTTGCTGTGTACAAGACTTGGGCTGCTCAACAGTGGTCACTGTTGTCTGATTCTCCTCTTCATGATGCATTTATACGCTCATACATTTTCAATAGAAAACAGATCTGGATTGCAGGCAGGCCAGTCAAGCCACAATGTTGTAACTCATGCAGACAAAGGCCTGGCAAATGTCCTGCTGAAATAGACATGGAGTTTCTGGGAAAAGATGTTGCAGCTTATGTTTCTCCAAAATACCAATATAATCCTCTTCATCAATGGTACCATTACATATTTGCATATCACCCATGGCGTGGGCACTGATCCCCCCTCATGCTATCACAGATGCTGGTTTTTGCACTTTTCTTTGCTAACAGTCTGGATGGTCTATTTCATCTAAGGCATGTAGAATCTGATGTCAGTTTTCCCAAAAACATTCATTCATCTGACCACAGAACACGTTCCCGCAGTCTTAGCCTTTCAGATGTCCCGCTATCTAAGATGACTTCGGGCCCCTCAGAACTTTGCCTGCATTTTTGTGTGAAAAATTAATACATGGCTTCTTCTTTTCAGTTTTACAGTTTCATGTTGCATTTCTTGATTGTGTTAAGTGACAGCGATTGTCCAAAGTACTCCCAAGCCCAAGTGGCTATATTCACCATGGTAGCCTGACAGTTTCTCAAACAATACCACTCGCTTTGTTTATATTTAACAAACAGAATTAATTTCTTAATTGAAAACACTGAATATCTTTTCTTTGTCTTTTGTCTGTTAAATAAGGCTTCAAGTGACTTAAAAAATTACACATTGAAGTTTTATTGCATTTTTAGAAAGCAACCTTTCTGGAAATGGGGTAGTAGTCAAAAGTAGTCAGTCTGAAGTAGTCAGAAATGAACAAACCCTGAATGAATTGAAACCCTAGCATCTGTGTAATGTATTATTGAAAATGCAAGTAAATAAACTCATTGTCAAAACCTGCTTCTTCAGCATTCTCTGTAAGACACACAGACACACACCCTCTGTAACAGACAGTATCCGGTTAGACACTGCTTTGCTTTCCTGAGCTGAGGCTCCTATTGTCTAAGCAAAGAGGATTTTCCTGTGTCAGAGTCAATAGACTGCATATGACATGTAAAGAAGGGACTGATATAAACAGAGAAAAATAAAGGACAAATGCACCCAAAAGTTATTACTGAGCAACAGGCAATAACTAAATTGTTAAAACACAACAAAGCGCACATTAAATGAACACAGAAAACATAAGCATTATTCTAAACATGTTCTCACCCTGAGGATCCTGTTAAAATCCTCTTTGTCCACTCTCAGGAAGTGGCAGTTGTCCTCTCGCAGGACGATGGAGGCTGCACGCGGTGCATCATTCACCAGAGCGAGCTTCCCAAAATCATCCCCCTCGTGCAGTGTGCAAACCACACCCTGCAAACACACACACACACACACACACACACAGCACAGTTACACCCCAGCACTGCTCACACTCTCAAAGATGTCATTTTGGGTTTTATTCAACATACACAGACATCATAGTAGTCTGTATATGGTATGATACAATAAATCCTAAAGGGGATTAGTGATAGAAAAGAAATAACTGTTATATAATGATGGCTGATCTCACCTTGCCATAAATGACCACATTTACTGAACCCTTTAGAATGATGTACCATGAGGTTCCTTCCTCACCCTGATTAAACACTGATGATGAAAGAAATACAAATACAGCCACAAGAAAAAGAAGAGTGACACAGAAATAGAGACATATTCAGTAGGTAATTAGTACTACATCAAACTAGCATTAATCTAATCATAGATCCGGGTAGAAGTCTGCTCAAATAGATCCAGTTTAGCTACTCACATACTGTTCCTGCTTTCGCATGGGACTCAAAAATGAGGACGCCTGCTAACTCCCTTTTAACCTGAAAACACAAAAAATGCAATGAAAACACTTTTTATTATGATAACCTACTGTACATATTCATAACCCGTGGAATTTTCATAACCCGTGGAATTTTCATAAACAATTACTATGCTTAGTATTTGAATTTTTAAGAGAATGGTTGCACAGTTTTCTATCATTCTTCAGTGCAATGCAGTCTGAGGAATCGTCCTTTAAAGGTTATACTGTACTCCTGTGTGACCTGACTGCCCGTTGCTGGACCACTCATAGAGTTTACCAGAAGGTACATTAATGTAATTTAGTACTGCAGCATGCTCACTTACTGTCGTAGAAAGGTGAGATAAGGCTTTTATATGTAGCAGTTCCTCATAAATAATCTCTAAATCATCTACTGTCCTCTGGCCAGGTCTGGAAAAAGAATGAAAGACATGTGTATTACTTTTGTAATTATAATCAGCATGTTTTAGAAAACATCAAATGGCATCTTCAACATAGAAGATAGCATAAGAGAGAGACATCAAAAAATAGGCCATAAACAATAAACTGTTGGCTCTACCACAGGCGTTTCCCCCCTCTAATTTTAAAATCCCATTTCCTGTAATAACTTACTGTATGTTACCCAACCTGTGTCTAACCAGCACTTTTTAAAAAAAAAGATCTAAGCAGGAAGCCTGCCAATACAAGAGTGTATATTAATCAGTTAAATATCACAGCAGGTCTATTCATAGCTGTGCCCTTGGGGAGAAATACAATGATAGTACAGCTCTAGAGGTCACTCCTATTTCTGTGTCAGAGACATACTGTTTACGAAGAATCATGCGCATATGGGCGTCGGGGCCTATCTGAGACAGGAAAAGGAGGGTGTCCTGCAGTTCCTCTTCACTCTCTTTCTTTTCCTCTTCACTGGGGAGTGGTGCATCATCCTGCTCATCATCCAGGAAGCGATAGAACAGGTATTTATCCTGGAAATTCAGCTCCTGATCAACTGAACCACATTACAGATCAGCATTATTCAACATAGAGGGAATAAACACACACAAAGACACATTCACCTGACAGCAACATATACTGCACTGATTGTGTGGGTTCCATTGATTTGCACAAAAAGGAAACAAAGGTTCAATTAGGATTCTTCTCATGCAGCAAACAAGCTAGCTCTGGACTGGAGTGTGTGCCAAGTGCATGCCCACAGAGAGCGACAAAGCCTTTGAATTACGCCTGCTTCATTCAGCAAGTGGAACATCAGCTCAGTTCCAGTCATACAGCTCTTTCACACAGAGACAAATGTGTGATTAGACTGTAATTACCTGTGATAATGTATAAACAGATGTGATAGCGGACAAAAGACAATGTAAGGCATATAATATAGTTTGAAAAAAGGCTACATTATTTGCGCTCTTCATGAAAATTTGTAAAATCATTAAATAAAATGTATCCAGGCAATAAGTCTTATTTTCAGCTTAAACACATTTTTTCTCCCATCCTCTTTCAGATTAGTCCTGGCCAATTTCTACCCAGCAGACAGATCTCCCCTTTCATATGGCAGCTACCAATAATAGAGGGTGAAATCTAACAAGTGCTACCTCTGAGACATGATCATTTGGCCGCCGCTCATGCATCATCACAGTGTAGTTTAACACATTCAGAGAAAGCGCTATCCACCCTCTTTCACATACATGACGCCCAGGATTGGTTAGTGTCACTTAGACTAATTAGGGACAAGCTAGTGTTATTGGCATGCCATCTCTCCCTCCCACTTTACTATCCCACCTGCAGATGGAGGATTCAAACTCACAAAGCTCCACTCACACAGCATTTTTCATACATCAGACATTTGGTTTTAAACATATAGTTTTGAACAAACTGGTTTCAAAATTACTGCTACTCCCATAATTTGGTGAAATTCTTCCAAAGTACAGTACAGGCCAAAAGTCTGGACACACCTTCTCATTCAATGCGTTTTCTTTATTTTCATGATTATTTACATTGTAGATTCTCACTGAAGGCATCA
>JAOVVG010000050.1:14853468-14864380 GCA_028566375.1 Leptodoras nelsoni | reverse complement strand
TGCTGCCGGCTAGGCACCGGCTCTCCCGTGACCCTGAAAAGGAATAAGCGGCCAAGAAAATGAATGAATGAATAAATTAAATTAAATGGCCAATATTATTATATAATATCAATATTATGCAAACTCATGACTCAGATATCATTGATAGTGTAATATTTTTTTATACCTTTTATAAATGCTTTTCTAATAAATAATTACAAACTGATTGCAAACAACTATTTTGTTCTCAGTCTTTCATATTATAAAATGTTAATTTTTTACAGATCTTTTTTCTTGCAAGTATTAAATATTTTTTTATTTTCAACATAAAAAAGACAAATAAATGCATTTTTGTAGACAGTAAATGAATCATTGAACATTGTTCTTTTAAATGCATCTCTGTTGTACTGCTAGCAGTCTGTGAGCAATATGGAGATACATACTGTATCATTCATCACAGACATAACCTACTGTGATATTATATATCTGTCGTATTTAACACACCCCTATGTGGAGGTAAGGCAAATGTATTTATACCATTTTAAACATTGACTGATTACTTGTTAGTGATTTCTTCTTTAGGGCGACACGGTCGCTCAGTGGGTAGCACTGTCCTATGTGGCCGGCTAGGAACCGGCTCCCCCGTGACCCTGAAAAGGAATAAGCGGCCAAGAAGATGAATGAATGAATGATTTCTTCTTTGTGATACCCAGGTAATACACTGACTTGGACAAAATATGTTGGTTAAAAATTTAGGTGTGTCCCTGTTATCCACGGCAGTCCTGCTGCTCACGGCACATTCCTTTATGATGTCCTACGCTCTCTTAGCTGCTCACTTGGTCTGCTATAGGTGAAAAACCTATTTTACTTTAAAGCTTCAATACGAATGTTTTTTTAAATCAATACATCTTTGGCATGAAAGAAAAAAGAATACTCTAATTGATGCTCCTGAGGTGCTGTGAGTCACCTTGACAATCCTGTAATAGTAATTCTCAGCTAGGGCTAGGTAAGAGGTGTTAGGTTGGATCAGAAGTGTGAGAGTGAAAGACTCCAATATAACACTACAAAAGGAAAATGAATTCAGATGTAATGAAGTTTTGACGTGTTGTACAGGTACGCCATTTATTTGTTCTCTACAATGAACAATGAACCTCTTGTTGAGACATTTGTATCATTAGCAAGTTTTTAAGCTGTTTTAACTTGTCAGCTAGTGGTACCACAGTGTGTTTGAGGGGTTATACGTATTTCTGCATTTCATGCACAGTTCCGTTCAAAGAGCAGGTTGATCGATACAGCTGTGTGTATTAACATGCATGACCATATGTAAGCCTGTACTTCCTGCAATGCAGCACTACTAAAAATATATTCTACACTACTACATAATATGCTAGTACACCTAAGAGTGTCATTTTTATTGATCCATCTTATTGAGTACATCAAATGCAGTCTTTTTCTTTGTTTCATGGTCTGTTTGGTCGTTTATTTGTTTGAAATGCATTCTTGCATTTTCATTGAACATGCATTACTTGCAGCCACAAGGGCACGTTAGAAAATCTACCTTGCAATAACATTTTACTACCAGAGAGGGAGAAATTCCAAAATATTACATCCTACAGCTTTAATCTATTCCCAACCCTTTCAGTAAACACCTAGGTCTAACTCAGATAGGAAGCGGGTACCTGGGGTAGTCTACACCTGGTGTTATCATTACTTTTGATATTATCACTACTTATGATGTTATCGCTGCTTGTGATGTCACAACATCTCGTCTAAAATGTAGATGAAATTGATAGGGCAAAATTATTATTGGAAAATTGGTTCTATGTTTTTTGTTTGGTTTTTTTCATTTACGTATAACACAGACAACAACTTGATTCTGTGGGAAGATGGATGGGATTGGCACTGTGTCCAGTGATCTGAGGAAGGGGTGAGGACGACATCTGAGGCGTGGCTCTGCCTTGTTCTCAACATCCTTCTGTAAAAGTGCGCATATGTAGCCTGTATCGATTTGCTCGGGGATTATACATCCATTAACGCTGACCACGAATGGCGTGCGCCATAAGCACATTAGGAAAGCTGGATAAGTCGATAATTGTATATTTGAAAAAAAACTGGGCTGTGTGTCAGGAATGAATATAGCAGCGATATGATCGAGTGGATATACCAGTGTGTATGCAAAAGAGCGGAGATTTCGAAGTTTGGGAAATAAACAGGGACCCACGCATTTATGATGCACTGTTAAAATGAGAGCAGAAAGAAACCCGAGTGGATGTAAAATCCAGCAGATAGATAGATAGATAGATAGATGGATAGAGGCTATACTTTGCTTTCCAGCTTGCACAGGCAGGGCAGGAACATGCATGAGTCTGCAGTATTACTGTCACTGTCACTGCCTCAGGTTGTAGCCTACGTGTCCCTTTAAACAGTTCCACTTCCTGTTTTTTCTAACGCTCGAAACACAAAAATGTAAAAATAACAAATAACGTGGGCTGCGTAGCAGAAAAAGGGGGACGAATGCAGGATAAATGATGACTCGTAAGGTGTGCGGCGTAGAGAGGTGTGAGCTACAGCCTCCGGATAAAAGACGAGAGGCGGACTGCATCCTAAACCCGACACGTTGTCCTAACTAACCCAGGCTTCCTCTCACACAAACATGTTTTTTTCTTCAAACATTAGTAGGTCTGCTGCTATAGTGTTTCATATTAATATCGCATTAGGCTAGCAGAGTAACGTTAGCTGTTTATTACGCCTCTTTCTCTCTCTCTCTCTCTCTTCCTCTCACACACACACACACACACATATACACACACACACACACACAGACAGTCACTACCGTTCGTCCTCGGTGACAAAGCGCCAAGCACATGCAAAAACCAGCGTGATAAAAACAATAGGACTTGTAAAGGCGGCTTACCGCTTATCGAGGCAGGCTATCCATTCTGCAGATGCAGAGGAATGAGCAGAGGTGTGGGCTGCTACCATCTTTGGAGAGATCATGGAGAGACAGTTGGCGCCGTGTACACACTCAGTAACGGTTCACTCTGTAGGCATTGCTTCAGTTAGCGCCCAGTGCTGCACTGTGCTCTCTCACTCACATCTGGGCAGGAGAAATTTGCTACTAGTCACTCAGCTACCCTGCAGATACGCCCATTTATCGTTTTATCTTTAGCAGGTCCACCCACCACAGAAGTGCATTTTTACAACTACAACTTGTACACCTTATGCACAGTTTGTTATCTCCTTTCACCCTGTATATCACCAGGCTAGGACCACCGTACCATGCAACACAATATTATTTGGGTGATGGATCCTTTTCAGCTATGCATGGTGCTGGGACAAGTGTCCTCCCTGGTCATCTTCTTCATCTTCCACTTCAGCTGCTTTATTTCGGTCAGGGCCACGATGGACCCTGGGAATAAGGTGGTAATGGCCTACACCATGCATGGAATTCCAGTCCACTGCAGGGCATCACACATACGCTCACACATAGGGTCAATTTCAAATTGACAATCCACTTATTGCCATGTTTTTGGAAGGTAGGAGGAAATCATTTGATACCTGAGAGGAAACCTAGACAGAAGTCCACATGGGATGATTGACATTACTTTACATTATGCCTAAGATAACTGTCCCCTGGCTTGCATTGTGTCCCAACAAGGATGGCATGTCTAAAAACATGTCTAAGAATACTGAGTGCTTAAAAACCACAGTCACACTGCTCATACCAGTACTGAACAGTGCTGTGCTAGTGTGTCTGTACCCCTGCTGTCAGAATGATCCACCTCCCAAGTCCAGTGGTGGTCCTTTTTCACTGATGGATCTGTTAGGTGGTGACAAATTGTGCACTGAAACAGATGGGCCACAGGGTGGACCTGTATATATAATTTATATATGCATTATATGATTATGTCCAGGCAGTGCAAGTACTGTGTAGGTGTTTCTAATAAATGTCATGCCCCAATGCTGACTCAGACTTACCAATTTCATCTGGCCAACATATCACTGTGGGATTAATATACCTGAATGTGACTGCTGGCAGATTTCAGCCACAACTCAGGCTTGATCAGCTGCGATATATAACACAATGCATGGCATATCAGGACCTGGGCAAAGCTTATATATCAGGTATTAAATGTAAAGGTTGCATTGAATATAAAGGTCAGTAAGTATAGTAGTTACATGACATCTCTTAGGGCAAGAATACAGAGCTGTCTAGGCTGCTGTTTGGTTTGTCATTATATAGTGTAGTCCTTTGAGCAAGGTATTGAGGAGCTGGATTGCTTGAGGGAAGGAAGTTGTTGTAGTCTGCCTGAGAAGGCATGGATGCTCTGATAAATAGTCCATGGGAGTGGAGGGAGGGGTCATCTGCAATGCTGGTGGCTTTGCAGATGCAGCATATCAAGTATCCCGAATGAACGCAAGAGTCACTGAAGTAGGGCACTGATGATGGTGGAAGTGTCAAAACACAATCCCTAGCTTCAGGAAGATGTCTATAAGGCATCAGCAAGCTGATCAACACATTCTCTGAGCACATGTATGCTGTCAGTCATGTAGGGGTTTCATTTTCCTGATGTCATCTGCAGACAGACATTGGTCTTCAGAAATGCATGTGTTATATTTCTCACGCAGTAACTGTTTTGTGCTTCATTTTGCATCAGTTTGCTTCATTTTGCAGTCTACCTGTTTATGAAGTGATCTTATTATTCAGTTATTGAACTTATAGCTAATTATTCAGTAGCCACTATAAAAGTATTTAATTTCTCTGGTAAAATGAATAAGAAAGGTAAGCAGATATGATGACAAATGACAAATGTAAATCTATAAATAAAGATGAACATACACTGGAAATACCATGCCAATGTGGCATCTAAAAATATTTACACAAAAGGACTCATAAAGCGCTAGACTTTAATTACACAAATTCCAAAGGGAATCTGTTAATATTAGCTAGAATCAGAGAACACAAAAAGGTAACTGGAAGTCAACAGCGCTGCATAGTTTATTTCACGTACTTCAGCTTTTTATGGGCTAGTTTAAGTGAACCAGGGGAAATACGCAAATGGTCAGTGCGTTGGCTCTCCATGCATGACTGAGTTGCTTGTATTAAATAAATATATTGTTTGAGGTGTGTCAAGTGTAGTGAATAGCACTGTTATTTATTTCATGTCATGCACAGGGATGTGTATGACAGACTGCAGCCGACCTGCTGTTCTACAACCTCCCACGCACTGTGCAGTGAGGCGTGAGACTAACACAATACAGGGGAACCACAGCCAGCTGCAGCCAGGTGCAACACAACCGAATAAATGTTAATTCTTGGTGCGGTTTCCTCTTAGTTACAGTTCACACAGTATACACCTACTCATAAAAATGGTTTCTCATCACTTCTGTTGCATTAAGTGCAAGACTGATCATTCAGTTAATATTACATCATCATTATGCATTATCCAGAATATGACCAAATACTGAATAATTCTAATCCTAATTGTCATGTATTAATATGATATAATATGATGAATAATTGCATATCAAGCTGAGACTTTAGGGAGTTAAATAAATGATTGGTCATTGGTTTTAAAATACCTGCCTTTGGGACTTTATTTGTTATACTGAATCTAGGAATAATTATAGCAAAGTATAGTGAAGAAAAATGACTTTGTCCATTTGCAGACAGATATAGAATAAGTGTGGTATCATATTCTGTATCTATGATGTAATATACTGTATTTATACCAGAGTGTTGTTGAATTCTCAAATGTGATTGATCGGAGGGTGTTGATACAATTTCTCTAAGAGCATGGCTGACAGCTGTAGTGCCATAGTGCCAGCTGCATGGTGAATCACAGGTTTATATTTACACACTTGCTCTAATATGTTATTGCTTCTATAGTACATGGGGATTTCTTTAAATAGTTATGAGATAGGAAAAGACTGGCAGTCAGAGCTGTGTAAGGATTGTGCACTCTGGGAAACTTCATGTCAGGTTTGCAGTAGGTACTGCAGAAGTTGTGTGTGTTGGAATAGGTCAGAGGAACCCTGTTTTGCTCTGTGTGAGCTGTGTGATCTCCAGACATTGAGATGCTGAGCAGTTGTGTCACTGAGGTGTTCACCAAGGGTGCAACCCTGAGGTGTTCATTTCTACAGATAAAATAAACGACAGACACAAAGAGAGATTGTAAGAGAAGGAAAGCAATGTTTCCTGCTGACTTTGACCTTCCTGCTAAAGCTACATGAATTTTATATGAATAAAAGCAATGCATGCCACATGGATTTTGTTAAACACAACGTACAGGGCAACTAATAAACATGACTGATTTTGATCATTTCTCACACAGACTCAGTGCTTACTGAAGGTCAGCTGCATTATACTGGCTTGTCAGCATTAGCTAGTAAAGACAACAGTCAAAGTCACAGTTTCAGGATTACATCCCTTGTCTCCTAGGTAACTAAGGATATTAGACTCAACCCAGATATTGTCTGTGTTACCTACTACACTAGGTACATCTGCTTGTGTTTTTGAGAATTCCTCTGCACCATTTCACGTTCTCTACTCACAGAGGTATTACAGCACTGACTGGACATGACTATCAAGGATGATCTTGTACTAAGATGTTTGCTTTTTCATGATATAGGATTTCAACCCACATATTTCCAGCCTTGCCTACACAGGATCCAGAATGCAGATTTTTCTGGAAAGCCCTTGTTTATTCATCAAAATATGTGATAAATATTCAGTAATATTCCTTCAGGTCAGGTTGCTTTTTAGGTACGGATAAAGTAAAATACTGTACAGACATAGGTTGTCCAGTAGGTGGCGCCTTTTGTGTGGATTATTTATAGACTGAAAGAGTCTCTGGGACTATCCTAAACGTGCATACAGAACGAAGAGAGATGGGATTCCTTACTCAGACGTTAGCTATAGAAATCTTATAATACCCCAGTTGAAATAAAGACTTACGTAAATGAGAATTTACAATAATACAGGCAGAAAAGGAAAATATAAAAAATATTGCATATAATATGTGCAGATCATGTGCAAAACAATGAGCGATGCTCCTCGGGCTGAGGAAGTTGTAATGAAATTGCCAACATGTATAATACATATTTATAAATGAAGGGCAGTATGGGTATATTAATAGGAATGTAGGCGGTCTGGGCTTTGTGCAAATATGTCTAAGGTCTAGTCCTAAGTGTTGTCCTAGCTGAGGGTTTGAATGGCCTGCAGGAAAAAAGCTTCTCCTCATTCTCTCTGTGTTGGCCTTCAGAGAGAAGAAGCACTCCCCTGACTGTAACAGAGAGAAAAGTCCATTGTTTGGATAGCTTCACTGTCTTCCTGGCCTTGGCACAGCAATGTTTTAATTTTTTTATAATACTATTTAGCAAATCATTCATTCATTACTTATGTGCATGTTATTTATTCATTTTATTTCTAAGATTGAACAATATTCATATTATTTATAATTCACTACTAATAAAAACTGCTACAATGATTATTGTAAAACATTTTATCTTCAGAGTTAGACAGCCCTACAACACACTTCAATCAACTCCAGAATTACTGGTACCCTTTATGTAAGGAAAAGCAAATGTATCCAATAAAGCTTACACTTTCCATGAGCTTTTTATATGTGAGCACCATGAGTCACCAGAACCACTTCAGTATGTGTTGGCATAAATTCTACAAGTGTCTGTTACTGTACTTGAGGGATGAACGCTGTTCTTCCACGATTGGTATTTTGATGGTGCAGAGAACTGTCTAACACCTGAAAACCATCCATAAGTGTTTAACTGATTTGGCATTTGGAAGAGATGGAGACTTCATCAGCACATCATCAAGTTCGCCGATGACACAATCGTGGTGGTTCTCATTGGCAAGAACGATGAGTCAGTGTACGGAGAGGAGGTGCAACGGCTAACAGACTAGTGTAGAGTCAACACTCTGTCTCTGAATGTAGACAAGACTAAAGAGATGATTGTTGACTTTAGAAGAACACAGAGTGACCACTTTCCACTGAATATCAACAACTCTGCTGTGGAGATTGTCAACAGCACTAAATTCCTCTGTGTTAAACTAACATAGAAATTCTCGTGGTCCCTCAACACCAGATCCACAACCAAGAAAGCCTAGCAGTGACTATACGTTTTGCAAAGGCTGAGGAAAGAACATCTCCCACCTCCCATCCTCACCACATTCTACAGAGGGACTATCAAGAGCTCCTTGAGCAGCTGCATCTCTTCCTGGTTTGGGATTCACACTGCCTCAGACTGCAAGACCCTGCAGAGGATAGTGAGGATAGATGAGAAGATCATCTGTGTCTCTCTCCCCTCTGTCACAGATATTTACATTACATGCTGCAACTGCAATGACACCACACACTGATCACACACACTTCACCATCCTGGCATTCGGGCCCAAATAACCAGACTGTGTAACTACTTCTTTCCACAAGCCGTCAGACTCCTCAATAACCAGTGACTGTGACCAAACCAGTGACCAAACACTACACACATACACACATGCTGCCATCCCTCTGTAACTTTGCACAACCTGTTGCTGCCATTGGTTTTATGTCTACATTTTTTCATTTCTGTTCCTGCACTTTATTGTATTACATATTGTCTTGCACTGTTCTGTACTATCTGCACTGTTTGCTTTGTACTACACTGTCTAGCACTCATTTGTACATGTGCACTTTATGTAGTTAAGTGTTGGTCATCATAGTCCTGTGTAGTTACATGTAGTACCTGTAGGTCCTCGTATTGTGTATTGTACTGTGTATTGTATACACTGTATATAGTTGAATTAATAAACAATAAAACCCACTTGACTTGACTTCAGTTTGCGAATTGGACTCAAGTCACACTAAAGTTGCTCATACAGTGACTTGATTTTTGAATTGACACTTGAATCTTACTTGAGATTTTGGAATCATGAATAATCTTTATTTTATTTTTTTATTTACTTTTCCATGTTATCATAAAGGAAATGTCTGACAAGCTGAATATCATTCTCGCTCTTACTGGTATGCAAAAACATATGCTTGTGTGCAGCCACTGTGAAGGCCATAGCATTTGATTTACATTGTTGTCATACTCCTCAAACTATTCAGTGAGCCATCCTGCCCTGTACATGATGCCTTGTTGTCTTGGAAGAGAAAATACAAGAAATGTTTCATCATAGAAGGATTCATTCATAAAGATAATCAGTAGAAGAACCTGTTTTCCTTTTGGCACCCATCTGTATGTGACAAAATAATTCATCAAAGCATAATGACAATGTAAACAAATTGTAACCCTATAAAATTCTTGTGTAACTGCTCAGACTGCAGGAACACTATTGGTGCCTTTGAGCAAGCATGAGGTTGCACAAATATCTTTATCATTCATCAGCAAGGCAGAAAGAGCTTTCAAAACACAACACAGATGGTTGTTGTTTGGCCTAAGTGAGGTACAGAATATTTTAAAATACATGTGATTAAAATCTTAGCACAATCAGGTCTATGATAAAAGCAAAGATTCAAAAATCTGGAACTGGCTGGAAAAAGAAATAAAATGAACAGGTTTCATGTAAAGGCAAGGAGTGTTACATAATCAATGCTGATTTTATCAAAGATTCTCACATTTCTACATGAGTCTGTAGTCAATGTCTAAAATCTAAAATCTAAAATCTTCTATCATTCCTATAATGAAATGTGTGGGTCAAAATTTCGTAGGGTGCCGTAGGCTGGTAATGAGGACACAAATGTTGTGCATTTTACAAAGGTTTTTTGTTCAAAATAGTTGAAGAATGTTGATGAGATACTATAGTCTTCCTGTCATAGCAAACCAGTTTGGCCATTTTCCTCTTATCTTTCTGACCAGAAAGATATTTTCACCCAGTGCTGCACAGTGGATGTTCTTGTTTGTTTGTTTTTCATACCATTCTATGTGAATTCTAGAGACTTTTGTTTATGAAAATCCCAGGAGATTCAGAAATGCTCAAGCCAGCCCACTTGGCATAAACCTTACCACCCTCAAAGTCATTGAGATCATATTTTTACATTTTATGCTAACTGAAGCTCTGGACCTGTATCTGAATGATTTTATGTATTATGAAGCTGCCACATGAATGGTTAATTTAATAATTGCATAAAAGTGTAGGGGTACATGTGGAGTCTCTTTGAAGCTCTAACATTCAGCTATAATGATAATAATTCATGTGCTTGTCTTGAAGAAATAAATGGAAGACTGAGCATGGTTATTTAAAATGTCTCCTTAAATGTGTCTTTTATGAAGAAGTAAAGGACTCTATCTCCCAGCAAGCTTAGCTCCAGTCAAGGTCGAAAAAAAACACCTGCTCACCAGCCTATTGAAAGGGTTTTTTGAGCGGTGCCTTTTGTTGCACCTTTCAACTTGGTATGGTAATGCTACAGCGTGAGGTAATCAGGGACAATCAGTTAATGTGGGGCCTTAGTAGAGGCTTCATGGTAACGGTTACCTTGAGGTAATAAATGTTTGCTAGGGTCAGTGCTCGCACTCTCCTGGTACAACTGGTTACCCTGCCCTCCAGATAACTAACTCTAAGCTGTGGGTTCGCCTGCCTCTTTATCCATATATCTTTATTTGTAGGGAAGTTCTTATTGGTCTGCTGCAGCAGGCTGTAGAACGTTTCCTCCTTCCCGTCTCATGGAGATTGCCCAGAAGGAACTTGATGCTAGAGTACTACCTCCTGGTTCCCCCGGCTTTGTTTTGCTCACACATGCCTTGAACTCTGTGTGAGCTATTATTTTGTTATTGGGGCTCTGAGGCATTCCTCCTGAATATATACAGTACAGGCCAAAAGTTTGGACACACCTTCTCATTCAATGCCTTTTCTTTATTTTTATGATTATTTACATTGTAGATTCTCACTGAAGGCATCAAAACTATGAATGAACACGTGGAGTTATGTACT
>JAOVVG010000050.1:14822717-14838617 GCA_028566375.1 Leptodoras nelsoni | reverse complement strand
TAGATGTAAAGTCAGAGACAGTAGCTCATCTGTTGTTGCACAGTTTGTGTTAGTCATCCTCTAGTCCTTCATCAGTGGTCAGAGGATGCTACCCACAGCACACTGTTGGCTAGATATTTTGATTGGTGGTCCTGTAGGGGTCCTGACCATTAGAGATTACAGAATTAAGGGGACTAACAAAGTGTGTAGAGAACAGATGGACTATAGTCTGTAATTGTAGATCTACAAAGTGCAGCTATATGATAAGTGGAACTGAGAAAATGGACAATGAGTGTAGAGAAAAGGCGGTGGTCATAATGTTATGCCTGATCAGTGTATATATTGCTCTTGAAGTGCCTCAGAGATTGTTTAACTGTGTAACCTGGTTAACTTTGCTTACTATATGATGAGAGTAAATCTCTCTGTTAAATATTATAGAGTGAGGCTTTTAATAATTAGAATTGTTGATGCAGTCTACAGGGTCATTTCAATGGATTACATATAAGGAAGGGGAAATTATTATTTTAACTGAGTGGATATGACATTCCTGTATTTTCCATGTAGCTACCCTGTGTTACTGAGGGGACCGGTTTAGTTCTATAATGAATCAGTATGCACTTGATGCATGTTGAAAGTCTGGCGATTCAAAATTAGAACGTAAGTAACATTTTGAGAGACTGCAGACTGAATTGATCTGGTAGTTGGTTCGGTTAGTGCTGTGTGTTGTATCGAGATACAAGAGTAGACAAGAGTTTATCATATTGCTTTCTATTTCAGAAGCAGAGGTATATAACAAGAGGTATAAAAATCTAGCTAGCCTGTGCAGAGAGCTATAATGGAAAGAGTCATAGTGGCCGGGGGTATTCAGGGACCATGTCAGGAATGTGTCTGAATGGTTTATCTGATATGCTTTGTAGTATGGGAGCTGTGAGATTATGTTATGGGGGCACCACTCCCATTAAAAAAATATATGTATGGAACAAACCAAGGCGGTGCATGTTGTTATAGCCAGATAGTCAACAGTGGGGTGGTGTGATCTGTTACCACCCTGAAATTTAATATTTTCCTACAACAGCACACATCATTTTATTCCTCTCTATACTCGTTTCCAGTTTTTATTTTTATGTTCCTTCATAGGTCTTTTTTTTTTTTATCTCTTGAAGTTAATAATACCAAAATGCTGCTCGTTGTGTTACTGAGAAACTTCCTACCAAAGAATCCCTCCATCCTATAGAAACAAGGACATACCAGAATGAGTGAATTTATATAAACCTGTGATTTGCCTTGTAGCGAACACTATTGTCAGAACTGCTGTTGTACAAAAATAATCAGTGTTAATTAACAACAATGAGGTATAGGATCTTTTAGCCATTCAATACCTGATACTGATCTGATACTGACTTATTGTAACCGGACCTATTACCGGCAAATTCTCTGTTGCTGAGAGAATAGAGATGCAAGATCTGTGTTGTCACTCGTCAGTCAAGATGCACTGATGACTTTTTTCTTTTTATAATGCGATGCTCATTTCAGAGCGCGTTTTCCTGTCCCCTTCAATCTTTCATACTTATCTTGTAACAAGATTGTGTTAGTAACCAAGTTAACTCTGTACAGCGAGAGCCTCAGAAGTATACTGGCAGTGTTCTTTAAGATCCGTGTTGACTTAGTCAACAGAACACTCAGGCAAAACCTGAAAGACCTCAATGAATGCGGATCCAGAAATTCAGCCTTGGGTTAATGCTAATGTGTAAACGCTGTGTAAAGTGTTTTCTTCCTGTTTAGAGGAGAAGTATGTGCATATGCATGAGTGTGTTTTTTATTGGGGTTGGGGGGGGGGCATATAAGGCATCATGTTTTCTTAACCAACAGATCAATGCAACCAGCAGATAAATCCAAATAGGGTCAAGGTCACAGCAAGCTCAAATGATTGAAATAGAATTTTTCATTAGTTTCCTTCCAGTTTGAAGTATATTGTAAGGGTATTGCATACAAATTAGTAAAGAAGAACTAGGCTTGTTGGAACAAGGATTGTAAGATATTGTGTGTGTGTGTGTGTATGCATGTATAATCCCTTTCATTATTGTACAGCCCAAAATGACAGAACTACACCTGATCTATTCTTAACTCTATCCACTTGAGGAAATTTGCTAGCCCCACCCTAAAACCATATAAAAGCCTTGCCCACACATATACACACACACACAGACACACACACACGTTGTCACAGTAGGTATACACAGCCAAGAATACAAACTACCTCTGAATCTGTCCTCAGGCTTGGAGGCACACAAACAGAATTTTACACCTGCTGTTGATCAGGAATGGCTGTATTAGTGTTTCAATGGTACGGCACATGCGCGCACACACACACACACAGCAGACTTGCAGTAGAGCAGACCGACATGGTGGTAGTGAGCAATTGTCTGTGTATGTGTGTGTGAGCTACTGTAAATGTGAACAGGTCCTCAGATGAGCTCTTTGTCCTTTTGATTTTTCAGCTATTTATCATTTTCCATTTGTCTCTCTACCTTGGCCACCCTTTCTTTTCTGAGAGAGAGGGAGAGAGCGGAAACAGAAGTGGGAGACTTGCTCAGACTGTTCCACTTCCACTGTAGCTCGCTTATGTTGTCTTTTCCATTTCCCTATCTCTGCTCCATCCTGTGGAATGTGGCTCAGCCCTTGCCTCTTGCCCTTATTTTCTTATTCTCCCTTTATCTCTCTCTCTCTCTCTCTCTCTCTCTCTCTCTCAGAATAACTTGAACTGTAGTTTACAACTGTTGCCAAAGTGTTGGTTGAGGAAAGGAAACAAAAAAAGGATGACGTAATGAGTTTTTAAAAAAAGAAGGAAAAAAATCTAATAATGAAATAAATTAATAATTAGATCATTTACTCACTCACACTCTGTCTCCCCCTACCAGTTTCTGGGTTTGGTCCAAACACCTGGACTAGTGGTGCAGGAGGTGCCAGTATGAATACTAATTCATCTCTCTTTATTCTCCTCTCGCCTTTTGTCACAGAGCACACAGAGCAGTAACTTGGTGCAAGTTGCCCAGTTATGCTTTTGTCTTTTTCTTCTTTGTCCTTAGAGTCTGTATTGCATTTGCTTTATTTCATGATTTCAGGTGTGTTCTTCCTGTATTAACAAGGATTTACCCAAATAAAGGTCTGCACAATGGTGGAGGATTTGTTTCAGAGGTGGAGGGAACACTTCAGGCGTGTTTCCGACAAGGTTTCTTAACCTTCCGAGGAAATTAAAACTCTCAAAATTAACCTGAGCGAGAGCAAGACGGCGCTTTGAGTTTATATAGTTTGGTTGCGTGAATAACACAACCAAACTGCATGTGCATGTGGCATGCAACCGAGCAGCAGTCCTGACTCACAAAGCACAAATACATGCTTCAAAACCTTGCCAGAAGCAGAATGCCACACATGCAAAGCAAAACACTCTCCCATGAAGATTTGGTTTCACCACTTACTTAAAAACACAAACATTAGAACAAAGGAACACTTCTATAGTCAAGCTGTACCACCTTTGATATAAAATATGTTTTTGGAAATGTCACTCTACACATCCTACAATTTACCAAGCAAGCGCCGCCTCCAGTAGCTCTGGTTTGTGGAAAAATACCCACAGTGGAGTAGAAACTAAAAACCTGACCTGGAACTACAACTTGGATGCTAAGTTGGCTATAGCATCATTTCATGACTGTAACTCATTATGATGAAATTGGTTGCCTCCCAGAGTAATGTTAGGAATTGGAAACACTGTAAAAAAACATGCTAACTCGACTAAATCACACTGTCTGACCCTCTCCTGATATGCTGACATTCTAAACTTTCTTTGTTTACTTGTTCTCTTCTAAATCAGCCATTTATAAGTTCTCTGTCTGTAGCTAGCTCTCTCACATAAAGCTACAGCTACAAACCATCCAGGGAAAAGGTTAAAGCGTGAAGCCAGCCACCTCGTCTTTTCAAGATGCCCCAGGTCAGCCTAACACACGGAGGAAATAATTAACTTCCCTCTTCCGCGTACACAAGTTCACAGATTGACAGATTAGTGTTGTTTGGATTGACGGAGACAGAGCAGTGCTACCCCTTCCACCCAGAGTGCACTGCTAATTACACATATGGATGACTGTGGCTTTGTAAACCCCTGAACTTGTGTTCTTCTGACAAAAGCAGACATTCTTAAAATTAGTGCTGAGAGAATCATTCAAGCTGGATAGTCAAAAACTGGATGTTAGAAGAGTACATAGAAGCTGTTTATGGCTCTCAATGTCTGCTTTCTTGAGGCAGGATTATCAGTATAGCCTGTAGGCAGAATGTGCTTCCTGCAGTTCAGCATTACACAATCTACTGACAGCACTTACGAGTTTCTACACAAACTTCACTTATGTTTCTGCCTCTATGTCTGCACCCACTTTGCAGATACAGGTTTCCTAATAGGCCAAGAATTAGAGATTACTACATTTTCATGGAACAGTTTAAGAAAAAAGGAAATGTTGTCATTTTAAGGATGTACATGATTTGCTACAATTGTGATGTATTCAGCTGTGATTTTTGTCACAGGCCTGTGTGTGTGTGTCTGTCTCACAATACTGTAGCATCAGAACATGAAATGGAAAACACTGTCAGGCTCAGCAGTGGTATGAGTAAGATAAGAGTGGAAAACACACACACACAGACACACACACAGGAAAAGAACCAGACATAATTATTGACCAGAATTCTGTTATTTTTTTGTATTGACTACTATAATTCAATAGGTCCTGGTAGAACTATAAGGAAAATGAATGCAGTTTCCTAAACCAAAAACACTTTGTTGTATAGATATGGAAATGTTTAATTCCAGGTGCTATAAACTATAAAACTCCCTGCCTTCCTGTTTAGGTTAATGATGTGGCTGTCTGCATTGTAAACAAAACAGTGTAGAGTGGTCCTGTGCTCACCTCAATTATATGTGCATACACTGGGCCATAATTAAATATTTGCATAAGCCAAATTGACCTAGAATGGCTGATTTTTCTATATATTCATGTGTGCATCTTCATATTTGGCAATACAGTCAGGCATTGTAGGTTAAAATATACCAGATCAGTCACTTATCTCTCTTTGAAATCAGTAATAAGAAATCCAAGCACTGACAAAACTCGGACATGCACAGAAATGGTCCAGGATCCTTTAGTCAGCCAAATTACTGTAGGCTCTGAAGTGTTAGGCAGATGAAGCCATGGAAAGAGTGCTGACTTAAAAGCCAACTTTGATTTCTCCACTGAATACTAACTTTGCATGTAAATAAAATATGTAAGGTATTTTAACTGCCAGCCTAAAACTCTTTTGCAAATTATATGATTTGAAGTTGGTCAATTGAGGTTTATATTAGTCTTCTTGTGCATAAATTTATGCAGGAGTAGGATGCATGTTTTATTTCTTGTGTAAATGTTTGAACAAACAACAAGAATTGGATGGAGAGGTCAAGATCAAGAAAAACCAAGAGATGGAGATCAAGACAGGGTAAGAGTGATCATGACTGAGGCAGAACTGCTGTGAGTAAAGAGAGTATCATTGTAGTCATAACAGAGACAGAGAGACTGTGATCATATCAGAGAGTGATGGTGATTGAGAGATAGAAAGACTGAGATCTAGACACAGGGAGTGAGAGTGAGACCAAGGCCAAAACAGAATGAAAGAGACTGACTGTGATTGAGACAGAGAGTCTGATTAACAGAGAGAGAGAGACCATGTGATCTAGACACAGGGAGTGTAAGGGTCAGAGAATACAGGGAGAGAGAGAGATACCAAGATCGAAATGGAGGGAGACTGAGAAAGGGAAAGAAAGTGCAGCCAGTGAAGCACAGTATAGCCCTCTCATTTTCTTGCTCGTTCACAGTTCAGCTTGTTGTTTTTGTGGCACTGTTAATTTCTGCCTCTGCCTCTTGGAGCAGCATTGCCTTGGTCAACTTGATGCTCTACTCTGTGTGTGTGTGTGTGTGTGTGTGTGTGTGTGTGTGTGGGTTTAGCATGGAGATGTGTTTGTGTGTGTTACAGGAACAGGCTTTATAGTAAAAGATGAACAGTAATGAGTAATGTTGACTTACAGGGAGTGGAATGGATGGAGGCGGATTTCTGTGGAGTAGTACAGTGGCTGCAGATCTGAAGCAGATGGAGCTGTGGGTTTTTTACCCACATCATAAATCTGCAATGTACAGTTAGAATTCACGAAGAATCAAGCAACCAATTAAAGAGTCACGGCAAAACTTTTCTCCACTGTACTTTAAATTAGCCTCGTGCAGTTCTGTGTTACAGCTGAGTCACTACCACACCATGGGCACATCACTGAGGGCTTGTAGGTTCAATGTCTTGCAGTTTCCTAGGAGTTGTGAGTTTTGCAGAGATGTCTGATTCCGCATAATTTTTCTGAGGGAGTGTATTTCAAGTATGGTTGATTGTGTAAAAGATCTTGGTCTTCAATTTATTAGAAGTAAATCAATTTGAATACTTCCAACTTATATGAACTGGTTCTACCCCAAGGCTAGTGACCAGTTTCTGTCTGTTCAGGCTATCTGTTCATCAGCAAATTAAAGATGAATCCTTTATAAATACATGGAAGGAGAGATTGCATGCCTGGGTGCCCAGGACAAGCAGATTTTGTGTCCAGGATATGATCATTATCATTATTATATACACCGATCAGGCATAACATTATGACCACCTCCTTTTCTCTACACTCATTGTCCATTTTCTCAGTTCCACTTACCATTTAGCTGCACTTTGCAGTTCTACAAGTACAGACTGTAGTCCATCTGTTTGTGTACATATTTTAGTCCCCTTTACTCTGTTCTCTAATGGTCAGAACCCCCACAGGACCAGCACAGATCAGGTAATATTTGGGTGGTGGGTCATTCTCAGCACTGCAGTGACACTGATGTGATGATGGTGTGTTGGTGTGCATTGTACTGGTGTGAGTGGATCAGACACAGCAGTGCTGCTGGAGTTTTTAAACCCCTCAGTGTCACTGTTGGACGGAAAATAGTCCACCATCCAAAAATGTCCAGTCACCAACATCCTGTAGGCAGCATCCTGTGAGCACTGATGAAGGACTAGAGGATGACTAACACAAACTGTGCAACAACAGATGAGCTACTGTCTCTTACTTTACATCTACAGGGTGGAGCAATATGGTGGGTGTGTCTCATAGAGTGCACAGAAAAGGAGGTGGTCATAATGTTATGCCTGATAGGTGTGTATACATATTTTACTTGGTAGTTGCCTATAGGACAACCAGGTTTAACCAGGGGGAAAACGTTTATATTTGGTACATATGCTTAAACCAAATGTTTTTTATAGGGGTGTGACGCACCTCTATGTTGTAACTGTAGCACGCATTTCTGAATCCCACTGTCTTCTGCACTACACTCATCAGCCCCATCATGATCTGGTTTAGAGTAGAACAGTTTTTGACATGCATTTAATTTACAGTGTGTATTTATCACCAGCATGAAGCTGCTGTTACATGTTTATCTGCAAGATGACTGCAGGTAACAGCAGCTTTATGCTAACTTTGTCATTATCTTATTCTATAGAATTAATTTTATTAACTAAATCAGTGTCATATTGCACACATTTTATATTGCAACATTTAAATCGAACAGGTTACTTGTTTAAGCTACAAAGAGGTGCAGATTGGTCAGAATTATTTTATTTATTTTTTTACAACATGGACAACTCACAAGACAGCAGTTCTGGTTGTAATTTGAATGATGCATTTTATTCTAATATCTTATCACATATCATCTACCAACCAGGGAGGGAGCAGATTATCATGTGCTTCCTCCGAGGCACATAAAGCAAGGCAGTCATCTTTTTGATCTGTTGCTCATGCAACATCAGGGGATGGCATAACTCACTCATGAAACATTAGCCATTTCCTAGCCACCCCTTGTCTTCATCTTGTCAGACATGGAAAAATCAACAGCTCTGTATCATTTTGCTGTTACATAATGATATATGTGATGTGTAATTTATGCTTGACAGACAAAATGATGTATTCACGTCATGTGTGTGGAAATTTTGCTTTTTAATCTTGGAGACAGTGCACTCCTCCCATCGTGACTAATGCAACACATTCAGTGTAAAAGTCTTCATCATGGAATGAATCTTCCTGTCAGAACTGTGTAAGGCAGCAGGCTGTGAGGGAGGGAGGGATTGGGAGGGAAGGGGCCAGGGCCATAGAGAATGAAAGGTGAGTTTCCCTCAAAGGTAACTAGAGCTAGAGATAACCTACCTCTCTCTTTCTGTCTGTTTGTGTCTCTCTTTTCTCTTTCCGATTTTCCTTTCATGCACCCAGTCTCGTATAAAGAGACGCATTTCTTTCTGTGAACACACAGTCTCAGCGATTAGGTTACCAAACAGAAAAGGACATTGTTCCAATTTACTGAAGTAGTCAATGGCAACAGGAAAGTCAGAGAGGGGGAGAAAAAGAAAGAAATAAAAGAAAGCATGAGTGTAGAGGGGAGAAGTGAGGCCAAGCATAACCGCTGTACTACCAAGAGTTCAGCCAAGGCCTGGGAATCATCAGGCGCTCATATTCACAGCTCTTATACATTTTATTACTGAAGCTGCCGTAACTGTACCCGGCTCAGTTATCAGCTGAAACATTTCAACCAATCACGAAGCTTCTCAGCATGATTGATGCCCTCCATGCCTGTCAGACAAGAAACAAGAAATTTGCATACTGAAAATTTATTTTATCTGACAGTGTATGATCGATACATGACATGCCGTTTTTCTTTACCTCTGTGTGTGTGCATGGTGAAGATTTTTAGGGCAGGCAAACATCTTTTTCATTTCAAGAGAGACCTGCAGAAAAAATATTGTGTTTGATATTTAGAAATTACACACGTAAACTAAGGTTTACTTTTTTATTTTAAGTTGTCTTAAAGGCAATTATTCTGTTTTCTAGTCTGAGGTATGTCTCTCTGTCTTTTCCTTCTTTCCTGTTCTGAACCAGTGTATTCATTCTCCTTTTCACATGGATTAGTGTGGTTGGAGCTGAGGATTGTAAATGGCAGCTGATCCAGGACCAATTCTACCCCTCAAATCATAGCCTTCAGTTCAGTGGTATGACGTTAGGCCTCATCTTTAACAAGCAAATTATTCAGCATGGCCTGGTTTTGGACAAAAAAAAATGCTCTTGGATCAGCAGCCAAGTGGGTTGGACAGAGACAGCTAGACAGAGCAGTGTATGTGGGAGCTGCTCTGTTCCTTCAGCATTGCAGCCTTTGTCAGCATGGGCTTTGATCATGCACTGCAGTAGGATTAGTAGGCAGGTGAAAGGCGCTCTTACAGACTGGTCTAGAATCAGTTTCGCTAAACTCTGTAGCTGTTGTGAGCATTATGGCCACATGGGTAAATGGGTTTCAGATCAGCAGGTAAGCTCCATGGAATAAAGGGTGCGTATGTTGCTCAAGCCTTGACATGCCCAAGGAACTCTTTCTTTCATAGACTTGGAGGGAAAATTTTTACTGAATTACATCATTCCCCTGAAAGCTTCCAAATGAATCTAGTACTCCTAATTCTTTTCCCTTTGGTATTTGGGGTTCATTCTCTTTCTCACACACACATACATATGCTCTTTCTTGCCCTTGTGTTCTTTGTAATTCACGTTAAGATGATTTTTATTTACTTTAGCAGAGATTGCTGAACAACTGGAAAGCACTTGAAGATTTTCAGAGACACTGAGAGGATAAGCAGGGATCTGGGCTTTGGTTTGGTTCAGAGATCTGGTTTCATAAAGCCGTCCTTATCTTAAAGGAATCCTCCACCCTGAAACACAATATGTTTTAGTTTATATTACTGTATAGTTTATATTGAGATTTGTGATGTTCTTAGTGATTCTGAAAACGTCTTTGCAGTTCTATACATTTCCTACATGTTGTTCATTTTGATGTCCAAGTGTGTTTGTTAAACTGAGATTATAACTCGCAAACGAACGTGAGTGAACTGATGGCATAAACCAGGAATGGCTAACACTAGCTAAATTGAATAATAATCTGCAATTCACTGTATGATTCTTCAAACTCTTTAAAGATCTTGGTAAGGTTCACCCTTAGTCCCTTTTAAACATTAGTGCACTAACAGACTGAGTGGAAAATTAAAGAGCACTTCTCCATTCAGATGGGTAACTTGGACAGCAGTGACTTATTTCCCTCAAGGTTATGTTGAGTATAAATGTTGACTGCTCATTACCAGAATCTCTTCAGTTGCTACCTTAGTTACTTACATGTACAATACAAATGATGGATAATGTCAGCAAGCTGTCAGCGCCTGTTGACCAATCAGATTAGTGGACCTGCACTAATTGATGTATTGGATTATAGTTTCAGATTTTTGCCTGCTAACCAATCAAGCATTTAACTGCACTGTTGTATTAAAAAAGTATTAATACTAATACCAAGATTTTTTTTATTTTATGCAGAAAAGGAAGAATGAAACCGTTTTAAAGATATTTTTAATATACAGTTAGATATTACATTTGTTACAGTGAGTAACAAAGACACCCCAGAAGCATGGATGCTTCACACTGAAGATAATACTGAGAAAAGTGTATTATGATTAATTATATCAGAATATCAATATTATTTTGTCATATTCGCCAGGCCTAGTAATAATAACTACAACCAAAATTCCAATGAAGTTGGGAGGTTGTGTAAAACATAAATAAAAACAGAATATGATGATTTGCAAATCCTTTTCAATCCAAATTCAATTGAATCCACTATAAAGACAAGATATTCAAGGTTCAAATGGATAAACTTTATAGTTTTTTGCAAATATTCACTCATTTTGAATTTGATGCCTGCAACACCTTCCAAAACAGTTGGGACAGGGGCGTGTTTACTGCCGTGTTACATCTTTTAACAACACTCAATAAGCGTTTGGGAACTGAGGACACTAATTGTTAAAGCTTTGTAGGTTGAATTCTTTCTTATTCTTGTTTGATGTACAACTTCAGCTGCTCAACAGTCCAGGGTCTCCGGTGTCGTATTTTGCACTTCATAATGCACCGCACATTTTCAATGGGAGACAGGTCTGGACTGCAGGCAGGCCAGTTTAGTACCCGCACTCTTTTACTATGAAGCCTCGCTGTTGTATCACGTGCAGAATGCGGCTTGGCATTGTCTTGCTGAAATAAGCAGGGATGTCCCTGAAAAAGACGGTGCTTGGATGACAGCATATGTTGCTCCAAAACCTGTATGTACCTTTCAGCATTAATGGTTCCTTCACAGATGCCATGGGCACTAGCACACCCCCATATCATCAGAGATGCTGACTTTTGACCTTTGTGCAGATAACAATCTGGACAGTCCTTTTTCTCTCTGGCCCAGAGGACATGACGTCCATGATTTCCAAAAAATGGAAATGTGAAATGTAGCCTCGTCAGAACACAGGGCACTTTTCCACTTTGCATCAGTCCATCTGAGAGGAGCTTGGGCCCAGAGAAGACGGTGGTGTTTTTGTGTGTTGTTGATGTATGGCTTTCGCTTTGCATGGTGGAGTTTTAACTTGGAATTCTACATGGAGAGACAAACTGTGTTCACTGACAATGGTCTGAAGTGTTCCTGAGCCCATGTGGTAATATCCATTTTGAGAATGGTGTCGATTTTTAATGCAGTGCCGCCTGAGGGATTGAAGGTCATGGACCTTCCTTGCAATTGCATGTCGGGAAACGTTCTTAAACTGTTGGACTATTTGCTCACGCAGTTGTTCACAAAGTGGTGAACCTCACTCCACCCATGCTTGTGAATGACTGAGCCTTTCAGGGACGCTCCCTTTATACCCAATCACGACGCTTTCCTGTTTCCAATTAACCTGTTCACCTGTGGAATGTTCCAAACAAGTGTTCTTTGAGCATTCCTCAACTTTCCCAGTCTTTTGTTGCCCTGTCCCAACTGTTTTAAATGTGTTGCAGACATCAAATTCAAAATGAGTGAATATTAGCAAAAAATATATAAAATGTATCCATTTGAACATTAAATATCTTGTCTTTGTAGTGTAAGGATTTGCAAATCATCGTATTCTGTGCATCGTATTATGTCCCAGCTACATTGGAATTGGGGTTGTACAATAAGAACATTTTCTCATTGGCTCAACAGAAAGATACATTATGACAATAATTTACATTATGTTACTGTGTTAGAGTGGTGGTCAGTATCAGAGTAATTTATCATGTTTGCATACATTTTCTCAGGGGCATATGCTTTGTGCACTCCATTCTCCAGCGGCTACACTGCAGTAAATGGAAGGAATATGTGGATAACTGTAGTGGACAGTAGCTCCTTTAAGTGAAATTAACATGTCTTTTTATATGAACACTTCGAATGATTATAGGTTTAGCTTTCAGATTTCTGTAAATGGGTCATTTTCCCCTAGCTGTTGTATATTGTAGTAAGTTGAATTATGTAGTAATTCTTGTAATAATAAATAATCACCTAAGGTAATGTTTATATATTGGACTTAAATGAGTGGCTACTATTCATAATATTATAAGTGAGGGAGAAATGGTGGGTAAATGTATTGTTTTTGTGGCAGGTTATTTTTCTATAAATAGACACTCGTTCTTATTCATCTCCTCTAGGTCTTTTCTACATACTCAAATGAAGACTACGACCGACGCAATGATGAGGTGGATCCTGTGGCAGCCTCTGCTGAGTACGAGCTGGAGAAGCGTGTGGAGAAGATGGATGTCTTTCCAGTGGATATGGAGAAAGGTATTTTACTCCTACAGCTTGCCCTCCTAGAATGACATTAAATATTCTGTAGTATTTTAGTTATGGAGACGCTCTTGGATCAGGATGAATGCTGTTTTTTTTTGTCTTTGTCTGCAGGTGATAACGGGCTAGGCATCAGCATCATAGGCATGGGGGTGGGAGCTGATCAGGGTCTAGAAAAGCTTGGCATCTTTGTGAAGACCATCACAGAAGGAGGGGCAGCTGAGAGAGATGGCAGGTGAGACACTGTGTGATAGCTGCTGGGAAGATTTGGATTAGACTTGGGTAATGCTATCATTAGTTGTTAATATAACAGACTTTAAACGCCCAAGCCTCTGATGTGTTTAATACCTTGATGGGCTTAAACTGATTCCAGACACGGCTATGTTTAAGACACACAGAGTTGCAGCAGAAAAAAACATGCTCAAGGGAATTCAGGGAATTCATATTAAAGCTTTGTTGCTTTTGCTTCAGGTTGTAGGGATAAATAACACAGGTGTCTGGGTCAGGGCCAGGGCATGGAAGAAAAAACTGATCATGGAATGAATGTGTAGGTGCTGGGCAAAAAAGGACACAACCACCCCGCATGCTTAGGTAATATAATGGGGTATAATCAGTGAGCTATTTAATTATGGTTTAGGTCAGGTATAAAATATAACAAGACATGGTGTATAGAAAATAATCAATGACCACCCTGAAGTATTTTCCTACAACAGAATGTCCCAGCTTATCAATGATTACATTTTTTTTTTATTAATTAAAAACAGTGTCATACTTTGTAAAGATTTAGTTACATTTGATATTGTGGGATGTCTGAGAAAAAAAGTTAACAGAACAAATGCAGCTCGTTACCAAAAAAAAAATACATAAAACACAAAGTCTACTGTCCTTAGACATTCCCATGACAGGAAACATTTCCTCTTACAAAGCCCTGATGCTAGAGACTCTTTCTAACATGACAAGCATCGCCTTATAGAGAATTTCACCACACTTGATTTTCCACATTTATTATTTCCACATATCTTAATATTATTGAAATGGTATAATACCTAAACAAACAATACCACTTGCATATTCATTTATTAGCAGGTTCTTTGTTTAGTATCTACAGCATGTAATGAGCTGGAAAATATTAAGCCATGCAATCCCAATCACCCCCAACAGAGTAATGCATTTTGTAACACCCTAGAGGTGTTTATTTTGTTATAATGTCTGGAGCTGGATAATTTTACTTACTGTATGTCTTTGTTCCATTGAAATATTTTTCTTATGACTGCATCCAAATATTGTTTTGCTAAAACAAAGCAGATAATTACTGTTTTGAATTGAAAACATGAGGCTTTAAATAAAGCTTGAACAGATTTCATCCAAACACCAAGCTGTGCAATCAGAATAAACATTTAGGAGGAATTTTACCAGACAAGTTCAAATCACATTTTGAGTGTTGCAATCTTTATGAATGCTTACAGAAACATTGCATGTGTTTAGTGATGGTGGTATTTATTCAGGATCCAGGTGAACGATCAGATTGTTGAAGTTGATGGCATCAGTCTGGTGGGAGTTACACAGCTCTTTGCTGCTACGGTCCTCAAGAACACAAAGGGAACAGTTCGGTGAGTGCTGAACTTCATGCCTCCATGAGACACCAACAGGCTCTAAGCTTGACTCATACATGCAGGGACAAACACAGTAAGTACCTGGGAAACAGACAGGTGGGGCTAGGAGAGACGCATTTAATACTGAGTACGTATGTAATTATAGTTTACCTTAACTGAATTGCTGGGCTGTTCAGCCACCCCTGCGCTGCCTCAATAATCCGTAGAGCTCAGCTTGATATGTTAATGGTTGACCACAGGCAAATGAGGGACATGCACACATACAGTCTGAGTAACTATAACCAACAAGGCAGCCTTGTTTCCCTCATTACGTCATGCTAAGTCTACAGTCGCTCTCCAGCATCGTTTGGATATGGACAAGTGCTTACACCGCCCCCAACCTCCACAGGCATGTGCAAAAATGGTGACATTACGTGAAGTCCGCTGTACACCTTGCAGTGTAGTGATAGGTCGAACCAACCCACTTCCTTCCTGCTTACCTATTCTTTATTCCATGTGCAGCTTCCTGATTGGTCGGGAGAAACCGGGGACCCAGAGTGAGGTGGCCCGGCTGATCAGTGAGACGCTGGAGCAAGAGAGACACCAGCAGCAGCAGAGGCTGGAGGATCCATATGAACAGTCTACAGAGGAGGTTTGTCAATAGACTTGGAGTTAAACTGAAACTGACAGTGTTTCGGATAGCTTGTTTCACCTAATAGCTACCTTACAGGCAAATCAGACTCTCAGATGTAACATTGGTTATTCATGCTGCTAAATGTAATAGTGTCTTTGTCTCACTGATTAGAGTTCGTAAGGTTACTGTTACTCTTGGCCTTACAAATATTTAAACATTGACTATCTAAAAGTCTTTATGTTTAAATGAAAGTGTTGGCTGTCTGGTAGATCTCATTTAGAAATGGAGAGCAAATCTTTTGCATATGGTGATAGATTTGAATGGGGAGTGACTGGTTGAGGTGAGCTTGGTTTCTGTTGCGTGAATATTTTTGTACAGAGATGGTTCTTTTCACTGTAGTCATGTGGAATATGCAAAGCACAGGGGCAGGACTGCATGCTGTTATTTTTTTCCTTGAGTTCAGATGATTACACTAAAGCTCACTGTGCTTAGATAGCAAGCTACTGTTGTGTAGGTTTCTCTTCTGTACAGGTCTTATCTGAAACCTGATAGATAGATTCACTCAGTAACAACGTGAGCAAGGTGTTGACCCCATTTCCAGAAAAGTTGGGACTCTTTCTAAAAATGCAATACAAACTGAAATCTGTAATTTGTTAATTCACTTGAAGCTTTATTTAACAGACAAAAGGACAAAGAAGTTGCGATCAAGATTGAGTATAAAAGGAGCATCCATCAAAGGCTTAGTCTTTGCAAGCAAGGATGGGTCATGGGCTCCCGAGTGGTGCAAAGACAACGCATTCGCCCTATCATCCGGAGATCGCGAGTTCAAATCCGGGTGATGCTAAAGCTGCCCGTAGCCGGGAGCTCAGAGAGCAAGATTGGCCATGCTCTCAGGGTGGGAGGGGCAGCATACGCTCTCCCC
>JAOVVG010000050.1:14774313-14784854 GCA_028566375.1 Leptodoras nelsoni | reverse complement strand
CCTCTCCGTCTCTCCCTCTCCGTCTCTCTCTCTCTCTCTCTCTCTCTCTCTCTCTCTCCTATCAGCCTCCCGCTCTCTCTCCCTCTCTCTGTCTCCCTCTCTCCGTCTCCCTCTCTCTGTCTCCCTCCCTCTCTCTCCCCTATCAGACTCCCTGCTCTCCCTCTCTCTGTCTCTCTCTGTCTCTCTCTATCACACCCCCTGCTCTCTCTTTCTTTCTCTGTCTCCCCCCTCTCTTTCTGTCCTCCCCTCTCTCCCCTGTCTCTCTCTCTGCCCCCCCTCTCTCCATCTCTCTCTCTCTCTCTCCCCTTTCTGTCTCCCCCCTCTCTCCATCTCTCTCTCTCTCTTTCTCTCTCTCTCCCCCTTCTCCGTCTTTCTCTCTGCCCCCTCTCCATCTCTCTCTCTCTCTCTGTCTCCCCCCCTTTCTGTCTCTCTCTGTCCCCCCCTTTCTCTGTCTCTCTCTGTCTCTCTGTCTCTCTGTCTCTCTCTCTCTCTCTCTCTCTCTCTCTGTCTGTCTGTCTGTCTGTCTATCAAAGATAATGTCAGTCACACCATAAAGATGTTCTTCTTCACTACATTGTATGATGCTTAAGATGTGGTTTTGGATCACAGTGACTAAAGGGATTAGCAGGTCATGTTTGGGTTTTGTTTTCTCTCTTTTAAGTCTACAGGTTGGAGCATAAATATTAAAAACATCACATTTCTTTGACTGATTATGTAAAACTGAAAATTGCTTTTAGACTGCTTGATCAGAAGCTTGGAGCCACTGCATCTAGTTATAAGTAATCACCTCAATGTGTGCTCTCCTGCTTTCTCAATTTCACTTTCTCTAGTAGATGTGTACAATCTAAACAGACATGGATTATTGTTTTAGCTGCTGCAGTTTCTCCAGAGGCCTAAATCTGTGTTTCGGCAAATGGTGGTTGAGGTGGCATGATTAAGTTCCTCCATGTGCTGTGTGATGTGTAGGGTGTAAATGACTCCTGGCACTAGTTGTGCACCAAAAACCATTTCTCACCGCACACAGTGGGATGCGTGTTGTCATTTTTCTGTGCTAATGTTTTCCGGACGTAACCGAATCTTTTCTTTTACATTAGTAGAGGTGGTAGTTAACCACTTATATCTGTGGTAAAAGATTTAGTACAGCAGGGTATTAGAAGTCTCACTGAGATTTGAATGTGAAGCAGGTCGCAGCAGTAGCCAGAGGCAGTGCATCTCTGGAGCAGCTCATTTAGCAGTATGCAGTCTGCTGCTGGTGCATGTTAGCCTTTATTTACCGTCAGCGCTGCTGAGGAAAAGTTTCCCTGTAATAAATCTTGTTGAAGTAGTGACGTGTTCTGGCTGGCATCCACACACGGACACACACACACACCACAGCAGGAGGGAAGAGGAAAAGTGCCTGAGGGAATGTGCGTGTGTGTGTGCGTGTGCGTGTGTGTGTGCGCGTGTGTGTGTGCGTGTGCTACAAGTTATAATGTTTTTTTCTGTGTGTGCAGTATCCTGAGCTGTTGGTTGCCTCCTATAACAACAACGAGGAGGCACCGCATGAGCCTGATGGAGTGGCGCTGGTCTGGAACATGAAGTATAAGAAAACTACGCCTGAGTATGTCTTTCACTGCCAGGTAAGAGAGGAAGTACCACCCACTCAAATCAGCACCCCACAAATATCCACATACAAACAACCTGACTGAAATAACATCTAACACGCACACACACAAACACAAACACACCCTCTGAACCCCCCCTCCTCAACACACACACACACACACACACACACACACACACACACACACACACACACACACACACAGGTAACTGTTTCTCTGACCAAAATGATGTGCTGCCAATTTTCCTGGCATTTGCAAATCTTTTCTCTCATCCCTACATAGTTGTGTGATTTCCTCATGCTGCTATTCTCTCTCTCTCTCTCTCTCTCTGTCTCTCTCTCTCTCTCTCTCTCTCTCTCTCCCTCTCTCTCACACACACAATACACACACAACACGCACATTCAGTGTTGACAAAAACAGCATATCACACTAATATTGATGCACTTTAGGATTGCAATATGCTTTGCAGTTAAGTAAAACAAGCTTGTGATATGTCACATACAGAAATATAACAAATAAAGACACATAAAAAAAACATAAATGAAAAAAAAGAATAAATGAAGACACACAGAGAAAGAATTTTTGTAATTTTGACCTGTACTGTTCTTTTTTTTTTCGTAAGATTACAGATTATGGAGAATTGAAGTTTTTAAATTTTTTTGCAAAAATGATCATTGTGCACACCTACAACACACATGCGCACACCACACACACTCACACACACACATTGGGTTGAACAAGAGCCATTGTATATTATACTCTGACTGCTCTGCCTCAAATAAAAAGAAAGAGGTTAATACTGGTTAATAAAAATGCCACAATGCAGATATGTAGACCAACAAAATGTTTTGGGAAGCTGAGAGAAACAGTTTTATATTTTAAAATATTTTGATGTTATTGTGTTAATGTGCTCCAGTTAGAAATTCAGAGAGCTATAGAAATATTCTCTAGGTAAAATTCCCTCTGGGTCTAGCATGCATGTTTTACTACTAGTTTTAGCTGTGTGTGCATTTGTACGTGTGTGTGTGTGTGTGTGTGTGTGTACGTACGTATACGCCCTGAGGTAGTGTTCTGTGGACATGCTGAGTAGAACCACATGTGCTGGCCTTTGCAGCGGATACATGGCTCACACACACTACACACACTCAGGAAACACCATACATACATAAGTGTGAACTTGTTTTTCTCCACCGGTGTGGGTGTGTATAAGAACCTGCGACTGACCAAGAAAGACTACAGAAACGAGCTTTTCGCCATTCTCTGAAAGCCGAAGAGGAACATTTTCCCCCTCCAGTTTAGGAAAAATTCCTCAGAGGATTTAAAGGCAGCGTTTGATTAGATGGTGCCAGATTATATTGGATACAGTAGGGGGTTAGGTCTGGCTGAACCAGTCAGCCCCTGAAAACTCTGTGGTGCCAGTGGACCATTTCCAGTTTGAAGAACTGCTCTGTCTCATATTCACTCATGCATGCACTTATCCAGCCACTCATCCGTTCACTCAGGAAAATGTGTGCGCCTCAAATGCAAATGATGCTCTTCACATCGATGTATAGTGCACCAGAAAAATATTATACATTCAGTATTGGAATATGTTCTGCATGATTGAGTTACAGCAGGAGAAAAATGACAGCTCCCTATTCACCTTTAGTAGAAACGCAACCCTTTTCCATTAAGGGTCTATTAATGGACATTACGTAGTGCATTAGTTATCATGAACTCACCATGTATTTCAATTTTAATACACCTTAAGTTACATTAACAAAGAAACCAAAGCTTCTTATGTTCATTGATGTTTTTTTTTAGTAATAAATTAAATGAGATAAATAATCAACACCTACATGAAGCATTTGTCCCATCAGTGAGGAAAATGAGCAACACAAACATGAGCTTAATTAACAGGTTTGTGTTTAACTGGCTAAATTCAGAAGTGAAGATGAATTGCAGATCATTTTTACACAGAGCAGACTCCAGTCATTTATGAACATTTAGTAATATAATATATATACTATATACTATAATAATATAATATACTTAAATATAAATGTTGCTTTTATGTAAAACATATAAATGCAATAAGTTTTTTTTAGACAGAAATCAGATGACTCTGTACAATTTCCATGTACAGGGCAGAAGGGCTCCCTAAAATAAAAATGATGTGAATCATTCAGACTCATCAGATAACCCAGCTAAACACAGCTGAGAGATTTTGGAGCCGTGTATTAGACACGGATTAAACGCCAACTGATTGAAAATCTGCAGGAGGACCAGATAAAATACATATGTGCTAAAATACATTGAAGATTTTCAGGAGGATTATGCCTGCATGGAACCTTACTGACACTCTTTACATCATTTTTCCTTTAATTTGTCCCCTGTCTGTATATAGATAATGTATATGGTGAATTTTCTAAAAGGAGACATTTCTGTCCCCAGTGTTGGCACTTTATAAGCATCAGTAAGTTATACGTCACGGGAAAGTGTTCAGAACAGATGGTGTTTGGGCTTTCTTTTTTCCTCTTATAAAATTGGAGAGAGAGAAAAGAAAAGCGAAGCTGAGAAAGAAAGAAAAGAGGCTAGGGAGTGGCTGTTTATCGCTGCTGTAGTGTAACTTGTGGATGTTTCATAACATTAAACAGATAAAAAACATTATATGTTCATTATTACACTGTTAACGCTGTGGTTTTAAAAAAAAAAGCCTTTTGGGGATGTTCTGTTATAAATATACATTATAAAATAATACTTTTTGGGTATTGCTAACAGTACTTTACAGTATGGGCAGTGGTGGTTCAGCATTTAAGACATTGGGCTACTGATCAGAAGGGCATGAGTTCACATCCCAGCACTACCAAGCTGCCACTGCTGGGCCTCTGAGCAAGGCCCTTAACCCTCAACTGCTCAGTTGTATCAATCAGATAAATGTAAGTCACTCTGGATAAAGGGTGTCTGCCAAATGCCGTAAATGAAAATGTAACTTCACTTTGTGGCAGGTCACATCACACCACCCCTTTGGGAATTCTATCCACCTATTTTTTTCTTTCTTGTTGCTTTTTTTTTTAAAAACATTACTTTTAATTTACTAACCCATTTGTTTAAGATAACTAGTGTTATGTTAATCGAGTCCTGTCTTAAGACCACCTTTTCACATACTCATTCTTGTCTCAAAATTAAAAGCTGACCTATCACTTTAGAGGGAGACCTCAAGACCATTTTCCCCACCTCAGTTAGAAAAATAGAGATGGAGTGTCACCACAGTGACAAGGTCCAGAGATAAACATTTCCATTTTTCAAAATAATTATACATATTATTAAAAAAAACAATACAATTAATCAATTAAATCATATTGTATTGACTGGTGCTATGTATTTGCTATATAATGTTGGTGATGTAGGCAAAAACTGACTTTTTGTAAGGTTTTGGTCTCCAATCTGTCTCACCAGCGCCTAAAAAAACCATTCTGTTCTTCACTCAACCCTGTAAGGTCTTGTTCTTTACTCAAACTCTATATTGGTGGTCTCATGACCATCACGAAGGATACCTAATTTAGGAATGATCCTACTGGGCAGTGGTAGCTCAGTGGTTAAGACACTGGACCACTGATCAGTAGGTCAAGAGTTCAAATCCCAAGCTGCCACTGTTGGGCCCCTGAGCAAGTCCCTTAACCCTCAACTGCCTAGTTGTATAAGTGGGATAAATGTAAATCACTCTGGATAAGGGCGTCTGCCAAATGGCATAAAGGTAAATGTAAATGATCTAAGGTAAGAAACCTTTCTGTAAAGCATTACTCACTTACTGGAAGACTAAAGGTATTAGGAATCACGTTTGATCTGAAGTATTGGTCTGTATTATGTTCACCTAATAAGAATGCACTAAACCATGACTATGATCTCATTCTATCCATCTTACCGTTCAAACACATGAACCACTTTTTTTCTCTCTCTCTCTAGTCTGCAGTGATGTCAGCTGCATTTGTGAAGTTCCACCCTAATCTGGTGATAGGTGGTACATATTCAGGACAGATCGTGCTATGGGACAATAGGAGTAACAAGCGAACTCCAGTGCAGAGGACCCCGCTTTCCGCCGCTGCTCACACGGTAACGTTACCCGCATCGTCTAGAGCCTGATGAAGCAGGAGAATGTATACATGTTGATTATAACAGTAGTGGAAATATGAAGCACTCGTACCAACTGTAATTTAAGCCACAAGTTCCATGTAATCAGTCCTGCGGAGGGATGGGATGCAATACAGGGTGCATTGTCACTGAGCCATACAAATAATTAGACTATAGAAAGCAGTGATCGAATTTCTCTAACATGTATATGGTGTGTTAAGTAGGATCATTTAGACAGAATAAATTTCACCTTGAATGTGAAATTGCTTGTTTTGTATTTCTGTAGCTGCTACCTTGCAGGAAATCCATAACTGGTCATGTCTTCATGTTTCATCATTCATGCAGATATATTCATATAGCAGATTCTTTTGTTTTTTGACCGTCTTGTACATTTTCAAATTTTCTGTCTTTTTTTTTTTTTATAGCACCCTGTATACTGTGTGAATGTTGTCGGAACACAAAATGCTCACAACCTGATCAGCATCTCCACTGATGGTAAAATGTGCTCGTGGAGTCTGGATATGTTGTCCCAGCCTCAGGTACCCAAGTTCCTCTTCTCTTTCGCTGCATTAGTCAAAAAGTGTGATGCGCATTTCTCCCAGTAGCCACTCTCCTATCCTTTATTACTGAATATGGCAATGTAAATCATTCCTGTAGGTTTGAGTCAGAGAACAGCGGTAATTGCTTAGGAAAGCGCCTAAGTGTAGAATCGGGGTCTGAGGGATGCACTCAAGGGGAAGTGGTTTGGAAATGCGTCTGGACTTGGCAGGCAGTTTGCTCAACTCTTTAAAGACTCAGCACTTTCGGGCTAAATGGCTGTTCCCATGTCTTATATATTTAAAGTGTGAATAACATTACCTCCGTCATTCCATAAAGTTTGCCAAACCACAAGGTCAGACATGAAGCATTTATGAAGTGCTAGCTGTATTGACATCATCTCCAACAAAAGTGCCAAGAGAGGTTATTTACTGGAGGCTGTTCACTGTGCTGCGGGACGTGCGTGCCGTGTGTTTGTGCTGACGTCACACTCATTGTCTCTCATACAGGACAGCATGGAGTTGGTGTTTAAACAGTCTAAGTCTGTAGCAGTCACTTCCATGTCTTTCCCCCTGGGTGACGTCAATAACTTTGTGGTGGGCAGCGAGGATGGATCGGTCTACACGTCCTGTCGGCACGGCAGGTAAACCTCACGCTTCCATAATCACGTGCAATAAGAGGTGTACGTCCGATCGTGGATTATGCATTCCTTCTTGGAAGCAATACTCACAAGCACACGCATAAGCCTAGTGGAATCAAGCGTATCCCACTTCGATATTTATATGTGGGTTGTTGGTTAACGTGCGAAACGTTTGTGGAAAACACAGCATCATAACTCATGGAGGAATTAGCACGTCGTTAGAACAGAAGCGGAAAACCAGCAGTGTTCACGTTGACTGGGGTTTCTTGAAGTTATCCATATGGTGAGCGGGTAAGGTTTCTTGTGCATAGATGGAACCGTATTTGGAGCCAGAGAGAGCAGTTTAGTGAGTCAGTGAGATGTTCATCTGCATGTTTGTGCTCAGCAGTGATTGAGAGAGCTGCCGTGTTGCCACTTCATTTATGACGCTATGATTATGATATTCCCATCTCGACACAGCTAATAAGACAGAAGCACCTCTCACACTGGCTATTTACCTCTCAGAATAATGAGTACACATAGACACACACACAGAGTTATGCGAAGATTTTATTTGTGTACTGGAGCTTTTTTGTGCAGAATTAGCTCGTAACCGTAATACGCGGAAAAGCGTTATGCTCATAAGATGATATCGGATTCTCAAAAATTATTTGGAACTGTTTTTTTTTATTATTATTGTTTTTATGCCATTCTTTAATTGTAGGGTTACTTAACCAAGTAAAATATACTTCAAGATGCTTGGATGTTTTTTTGTTAGCTATAGAAAATAACAGCTCCACTGTTGGGTAAGGTTGCATTCAGGAACGATTTTAAAAATGCTGAAATTAAGAACTGTACTTTTCCTCCAGCGTAACGATCTCCAGAGCCGTCGAGCACACTGCTGCACGCATAGGGAAGACACAATCTCTCTCTCTCTTTAGAACAGACCAGTGGATTCATGCGTCAGTATCTCCTTTTGGCATCTCTTGGTCAAAAGAAATGTGGTTTTATATGACCTGACATAAAGGAACCTGCCCAGCAGTAAGTCTAGACAGCCAGGCTTTTTTCCATGTTTACTCCTCACATTGGAACCTTGTGTTTGGGTGTTTATTTGCTTCATCCTCACTGATGGAAACGCACCTAAATTCACATTCCTCGTCGTGCATCAGGAACATATGATTGTGGAATTTAACAACGGTGCAACTGCCAAATAATCATACTTGGCTTGAGTAATCATGATCAGGCCGCAAGTAGAACAGGCCGCTGTGCATTTTCCATTAGTCAGTTCATTCGTGATCTTTTAACGTCCAGTAAGTCCATTCCATCTAAGTCTTCCTCTGAGTCTTATTTCCTGTCTTCTGTGTCTGTGTGTTTGGGAGCAGTAAGGCAGGTATCAGCGAGATGTTTGAGGGCCATCATGGTCCAATTACAGGAATCCACTGCCACACAGCTGCTGGTTCTGTAGACTTCTCCCATCTCTTTCTCACCTCGTCCTTTGACTGGACCGTCAAACTCTGGAGCACTAAGGTACCCCAACTTACCATTAAGTAAGAAGTTTAAAGGTACTTTCTAAGGATTACTAAGTATTTTGCTTGTTTCTTTCCCCCAAACTTGGAGAAAGTTCAACTTTTCATGATCCAAGTAACATAAAGGGCTTTTTAATCTCCTGAACAATTTGCTCATAATTTGGGGTGAAGCCTGCTTAAATTATGTATAAGAGAGTGCCAGTGAAAATCAGTCCTGTCAGTGAGCTAATATAAGGTAATAATATAATATAATATAATATAATATAATAAATTACAATACTAAATCAAAAATAGTTGATTGACAGTATTCCAATGTTGCAATCTAATTAACAGAAATAACCTGATGTGACGCCCCACTTTAGCTGGAGCTGCATGGTCGAGTCACACAGGCAGTGCTACACTAACTTTATTAATTAAAAGTATAAAGCGAATATGGTAAGCTAGATTAGTTAGCTGACACTGGCTAAGACCGTTAATAGTGTTGTTATGGCCAAAGTGTGTGTCATAGTGTGAGCCACTTTTTCTCATATAAACACAAAAAGCTCTCCAGCTAGTGATGGTTCTGTTCAAAAATGCCACGTGAAAGAGGCTTAAGTTTAGTCTCTGTGAATGAACTGGAAACAGAGAGAGTAATAGCAGCAGTGGAAAAGTGATTTTGGTTCCATTCACGTTGTAATTAGTGTTGTGTTTGCACAAGGCAGTGACTCTGCTTCTCTGCTGTTTTTGTGTCCTGTAGAACAACAAGCCGCTCTATTCGTTTGAGGATAACTCGGACTATGTGTATGATGTGATGTGGTCACCTGTTCACCCTGCCCTCTTTGCTTGTGTGGATGGGGTTGGCCATTTAGACCTGTGGAACCTCAACAATGACACTGAGGTCTCTGGAACACACACACACACACACATACACACATAAATACACACATACACACATGCATGCTGACCCAGGTTCAGTTATTAACTTTGTATATGCTTCAGTACTGCTCAACTTTGTCTTGCTGTTCTGTAGGTTCCCACTGCCAGTGTTACAGTGGAGGGGACTCCTGCTCTGAACAGGCTGAGGTGGGCACAGACAGGCCGAGAGATTGCTGTGGGAGACTCTGATGGACAAGTTCTCATTTATGACGTTGGAGAAGTAAGAACCTTAAACAGCCTTTATTATAAAAACTGGATTTGTTTCTATATGCTGCTGGGTTATAGACTATAAGGAGCTGACAAGGCATTAAGGCAACAGTATGATTTATTTTTTATTTTTTTAACCTACTAAGCAGTGACAAAAACTCTCCCTATCCTTACATGCTGTCTTTATCCATGTCATATGATTGACCCATGGATGCATTTAACATGCAGAGCAAAAGAGAATGCAGCTACAAAGGCTGAAATTGATGTAGTATTTAGTACTGTATTATTGCATGACCACAGTTTGCTCAACAGCCTAATCCACACTTATTCACTAGGAGTGAAAAGAGCCTCAGAATCCCTTCCATTGTTTCCCAAACAAACTCTCCATAACCACTGTTTATTTTGCAGTGATATTTCTTCTGCCCCCCCCCCTTTTGTAAATGAATCTCATTAAAACATTACATAAGCATAGCGTATGTGTGTGTGCAGCAGCTAGCTAATGTACGGGTGTAAATTCACATTACCGTACTTGTCTCCTAATGCTCATTTTACTATTGTTGACAAACTCAAATTCCTCACTCTAAAACTCCTCACAGCTGAGCGTGTCATGCTTGTTTATAATCTGTATTATTCAGACCAGCTGTATGTCAGAACTCAGCTGATGAATGAACTTTGGGGGTGCTTAGCAGGATTCATAACTCGTGGGCAGTACCAAACCTGCTTTGGAGAGAAGTCCTTGCTACAACAATTAATAAAAGTAATAAATAAATACATAAATAATTAAATATACAAACAGACCAAAATGAATCGGAAATGTTTCATAGACATTCAGGAGTAATACAAAATGCCACCAAAATAAATGATAGTATTCTGCAGACATCCTATATTTGTCTTAAGATGCTAAGATATACAGGGGTTAGACAATGAAACTGAAACACCTGTCATATTAGACCACAATAATTTATTAGTATGGTGTAGGGCCTCCTTTTGCGGCCAATACAGCGTCAATTTGTCTTGGGAATG
>JAOVVG010000050.1:14753559-14765900 GCA_028566375.1 Leptodoras nelsoni | reverse complement strand
GCCCCACCCAGGGATCGAACCCAGGACCTTCTTGCTGTGAGGTGACGGTGCTACCCACCGAGCCACCGTGTCACCCCAGAATTAAGGTCATTTGAGATCCTTTTTACTTCACCATGATAACTGATTTGACCATTTAAGGATATTTGAGGGTGGGTCTAAGTACTTGTTTACATGTGTGTAATAACTTTCATACACTGACTCAATGTTACTATACAGCTATTAACTCAGCACTCAGCTCACCTTGTAGAGTCCAAAGAATCCGAGATCTTTCAGCACAGCGAGAGCACTGACACGTGGTCCGGTCGTGATTTCACCTGCCACCTGCAGACGGATCTTCACTATCTCGAGAGGGTTGGTGAAGATCACCTGAGAGCCTCCGGCCTGTAGAAGATATATACACATGCACACCATCTGTGTTCTTGAGCTCCACTTATATGAACTAGATATATGAACCAGCTGTGTGGTGAATAATTACAATTCTTACTACAGCCGGACATGATAATAAAAGTTTAGACATGCTGAGAGTTGCTTTTTCTGAGGTATTTGAGGTCTACAAGGTGATCCGATATGAGGTCACTCGAGGTTGACAGTCTGGCCTCCAATTTTTGTCACATCAGCGTTCTCCTCCCAGTAAGCACTTCTAAATTAGCTACATAAACTCTAAAACAAGGCTCTCTTTAAGCGAGTGTAGTCTCCATGTCGGGACAACTACACTGGTGTCCATTCACAGTAGAAATCTGGGGGTCACGTCAGAGCAGCGTTGGTGTGAGACAGAGCCTAGCAGCCCTGACCCTAGCACCAGTGCTGTCTCCTCTCTCTGGCCTGGCCTCAAGGCTGCAGTTCCACCCCCTCGTCCTCCTCATCCCTGTCTCCATCACACTCCAGACACACACATACACATACACACTCCTTAGCCTCCCTTCTCCTCCCGAGGGACAATTCGCTCTGAGTGGGGACAGCCTCAGGCTTTACGCCCTCTGACTCTGGAGCATCTATCACCCCTCTGGAGCCTAATCAGGGCTGAGGGTGACACCCGGGGTCGAACTCGATTCTGTAAACATCCGAAATGCTTCATTTAAAAGCGCAGAGATGGTTCATCATGATCAAAACAGTAAAGACATCCGCTTTTCTCTCTCTAATTATTCCTGCTTTTATAGATATTTTATATAGATACATACATAATTGCATTCATCTTAAATCGGATAATTAAGATAATTCAGTGAGCTGTCTTTAATTTAGTCATAAACAATACGAATAAGTGTCCACAGGTCTTTAAACAATGAATAAAAAACATAAATGGGGCAAGATGTTAAGGGAAATTAATCCATGCCAGATTTTTAAATAAACAATGTCTTGGTTAAAAACCATTTGTTGGATTCTACTTTCTTGTCTGTCTCTTGAAGTTAAGACAATAAAAAATACAACTTGTCATTTTGTCCTCAAGCCTTTCCCATGAGTGTTTCAAAGTGCTGACACTAGAGACTCCTTCCATAAATTAAAAAAAAAATCCTGGCAGAAATTCCAACATTATAATGATTATATATCTTTTTTTGTTCAATAACATATTTCTATTAGCCTTAGATTACATCGAGTGTCCTGTATATGAGCTTTTACTCTAGAAATAATAACGTATCAGTACAAGTGTGTTAATGTACCTAAACCTACCATTGAACTGCAGCTGGAAATATTATCATGGCTGCTGTTGTAGAAATCTAATCAACACCTTCCGATTAGAGAATACTATAAAAATGTCTAGTTTGAGAACAAAATTTAAGGTCATTTTAAGTATTATTGGTATTACATTATCTTATGAAGCTATTGTTTTTAACATATTAAGCCTTTAGGCTCTTATTAATCTGGTGTCCTAAGATTGATCTAATATTTCTCAAATGTATCAATATGATTTCTCAATATGCGATTAAGATAGAACATTCATTTCAATTTCCAAGCTTGAAATTGTATTTTTTTTCCCATTGGCAGATAATTTTGCTTAATTCAAGAGTAAATTTTTTAATTTCTAGAATAATACTAAATTATCAGTTGAACCAAAATCAAGATTAAAAGGGGGTGGGTGGGGATGGGGTTGGCACCCCCCCCCTTCCCCCATTAATTTTGTCTTATATTTGAGAAAATCAACTTTATTTCAGATTCCAGGTCTTAGTAAGATACTATTTTTCTTGCAGTGTAACCATATTCAACTAATTTATTCCATAGTGGAAGTTCATTCAGTATGTCTTTGCTATTGAAGACACAACACAAATACATATTTTTCATACATATGTAAGCTCACTTGTAAGATAATTTGGTATTATTACTACAAATTAAAATGAAGGTATCACTGAACTAAGAATAATGCTCTGACAACTCCTAATTCTACACTGTAAGATTTGGGCTTGTTGCCCAAAGCAGAGGTTTCCATTGTACTTGATGAGATGTCATAAACGCGTGTTAGTCTGCATATTAGCTGCTCCTCTGTGCCCGAGGCTGAGGAGGCCACAGGTATGCATGCTGCTGTCAAACTCAATAAGATCGAGCTCCACACAGTTTTAGCCACAGTCCTCCAGGGCATCTTCCCCCAATTAGGCCCTGACAGGGGTCACAACCTCCCGGACCTGACCCTCTTTGTCCAGCTCTAGCCTTCACTTCTCTCCTCTATCCAGCTGGCCTGGTCTCTGTCACCAGGACCCATTACACAGATCAGGCATTGCCGTATCCACATCCCCTGAAGCCCACTGGCCAGGTGATGCCAGTGTGTGTTCTAAATTATAGCACTGGGTAAAAATAGTGCGCTCATGCTCAAGCATCATTTTTCAGATTGTGGTCAATTAGTGGGTTCAGGGTGCATAGGAAGAGTGGCTAGAACAGGCCAGAGACTCTGTACAAGCCCTGATGATGGTTCAATAGCAGCCACAAGTCACTCACTCTCCGAGAGGCAAATTATGGAGGGAAAAAAAAAATCACTTAGGACATTATCATTTCTAAGCATATAATTGTAGCTTCACATCTGTCAGAAAGTTTCCTTGAAGGAGAAAGAAATCACAAGCCCCTAGAGTTTTCAATTAGCTCTCGGGTGTTTTTTCTCTCTTTTTGTCCTTGTTTGAAGCTCACCATTTATTCATTTACAAGCGTAAATATTCAGTAAAATGGAACAGGAAAATCAGGCATAACGCTCGAGTTGAAGAAACAGCGCTTTTGACGTCCACCACATCAGAATCAATTATAAGCCGAGTGCAGAGAGGAGAGCAGCTGCCTCACTCAGACCTGCTTAACGTGAGGGACAAGAGCTCTTTCAGCTGAGTACTGGCACCCCCCCACCACACAAACACACACACCACACACACACACAAAGCCAGGCACCATCACCACACACGCTCATAAACTCTGTACTTACATACTCCATACAGACACACTCTCACAGCAAACTACACACATACAGATATACATGAAGTGTGTGCAGACGCTCCCATACTCACACAGCCTCCTGCCAGCACTTCTGCAGCCAGTGGAATGGTGTCATCTTTATCTGTGAATTTATCCCTCACAAAGTCATTGACCTGCAAAACAGGCAGTCAGTCATGTGACCACCTGCGCATCAGACAACTTAATCTTTCTGTTGCATTATCATCCAAAACTATTCAGGATCCCTGTAATAAAAACCCCAGGACACATGCTTTATTTTCAATTTATAAAACGAAACCTTGGGTGTGCTAGGACTGTGCATAGGAACAGACGAGGCTTAAGAATGATTAGATGTGGATGTTTTAATGACTTGCAGTGAGTTTGATGGCCTTCTCAGGAGCCACTCCGATCAGCTGTGGTAACAGACCTGCAGGGGAGAGAACACACACAGCAATGTAGTGCATTATGCTGAATTTAAACGCAGCTGACAGAAAGGCATTACATCATTCACAACCTTCGGTAATAGAAAGTATGGAATAAAACACGACAGGGCATGCTGTTACATGAAAATCACCACTTTGTGTTCCTCTTTCACCACAACAATTTGCCAAAGCTAACAAGTTTTTTATTTACTAAAGAACATGAATTTGTACTTTTTATCTGGTTATAGTTAGATCAACTGTCCTAGAATTTCCGTGAAACGAGTTCCTGATTTCACTTCTACTTTAACAGACATAACCAGTCATTAAATGTACATTGCATGTACGTAAGCTTTATTTTGTTTCACATCTGCTGCACTTCTTAATGATTTTTGTCATCTAAGTACAACTAACGAAATTTCAATGGCCTTCCAAAAAGGAGGTGAAGATAGCCAAAAAAATAAATAAAAAACTAAAAAAAAACACAAATGTGGAATGCATTACACGATGGCTTGTGTAAGATGTTTCTACAGAACCAACGATGTTACAAAAGAAAGCATTAACAAAAACCTGTGGTTCGCCTTGCAGACGGCACACTGTCAGAGCTGCTGTTACAGTAAATTAATCAACACCTTCTGAGCGAATTCAACAGCACTGTTGTACAAATCCTAAGTAAAAGCATGCTCATAATTACACATTCTAACTAGCAAGACTAAAAACAGTTTTTCCCTGTAAATACACATCTATTCATAGAGCTGCTCTGTATAAAACACCTAAGAAGCGACCATTCAAATAAACAAGATCAAATTTGAGGAAACATTTTGGAGCATTTTACAGCTGTTGGCTGATGGAAGTGTGCAAAAGGAAGAACAGAAGCAAAACTGTCTGTGTGTCTGTATGCGTGTAAAAAAGACAGAGCCGTTTCAGTGGATCTCAGTTATCTGCTCTGATAAAGCTCTGCTGACTTTGTGTGTGTGTGTGTGCATGTGTGTGTGTGTGTGTGTGTGTGTGTGTGTCTCTGCTGAGGTCCTTCAGTGTGTGTGTAACCCTCTGTCAGCCAGTATGATACAGTCTGAGGGCAATGTTGAGTGAGTGGACGACATGGCAGTCTGCCAGCATACAGACCAGCCAGGCTAGCTATCTCTATGCCACACAACAATAGAGAGAGAGAGAGAGAGAGAGAGAGAGAGAGGAAAGCAGGAAGGATGGGGGTGAAGATGAAATGTGTGAACAGATAGGACATGATGCCAGCAGAGAGACGAGGAGGCAGGGAAGCAGAATCGGATAAATAAATGCTGCAATGTCAAAAGCAGCAGCAGATGGCAGTCTTGGACTCCCTCGCTGTCTATGATGCCTTTTTTTTTCTCAAGGTGTGGACAAGCAACATCTACATTGGATTAGTCGACTGTGGGAAGCTGCTGCACTAGTTCTGGCAAATCTCTTGTGCTGTCTGACTTCTCCAGACACACAGGCCTCAGGGGTTTAATTCCATTACAAAGCAGTCACTACAAGACCGACCTTCATTCCACAACCCAGTGGCACCCATTTTCTGTAGCAGAACTGCACATTTAACTAGCAAAAATGAATCTCCGGGGTCGCGTTTTAACGCCTTTAGATGGGAACAGACTCAATTCTGAAATCTGACATTTTTACTGGCTATTTCAGAGAGACATCCCAATCTAGATGGCAATATTTGACAGAATGGTGCTCTGAAAAACTGTTTCTGCACTGCCTGAAGTGATATGTAATCTGGCTGCATTATTTGAGTTGTTTGGCGAGTCTTTTTGTTATTTAGTAACCATTCAATGTTGTATCAACTACTAAAGCACTAAAGCTATGTGCTTTGGTATTAACTTGTGTAAGGCCACACATGTCAGTGACGCAGTACACAGTGAATAATAATCCAGTATAAACAGATGTAACTTCACTCAGTCTTCTCCTCTGATGCATTGGGATTATCAGCTAACACTCCGAATCAATTGAATATTAACACAAGCATAGCATTTATAATCTCTTTCGAAGCTGTCATGTCATAGTGGAAAGCTGTACCTCTGTAGAAACCAAAGAATCCTTCGTATCGGAGCACTTTCTTGGCACAATCGAAGCTGTTCTTGTACATGAGCTCTCCTACAAAGGAGCCAGTGGATCTCTGGTTCTGCATTCGTGTCTTCACCAGGTCGATGGGATACACCGCCGTAGCACCCGTGGCTGGAAGAGAACACTGGAAGATGACTTTACCCAACCTAATTTCACAAATACACTTAGTATCAACATATGAATGAATTATTCCTCATTAGGAAAAACACACATGAAATATATATTTTAGAGCTTGTGTATATATGTCTACATGTCATTCACAATCAAGCTGTATAACTCCATCTCTGACAGCAATATAAAATGTTATGTGAACACTAGGTCCCTAAGACATCATACTTTTCATATCCTCCTAACTATTTTATCCCAACTGCTAGTAAAGCACAACACAAACACATTAACAATGCATGAAATCTTTGCCTTTCAGCCCTAAACCACATAAAACACAAAACAATGAATATCTACCTGCACTGACCCTTCACTGTCTGATTTACCCACTCTGTTTTGGTGTTTCTCCATGTTAAAGATGCCTGAATAAACTGTACACGCAGAAAACAGTCATTAGGCTCAGAATGAGTTGCTGTGTGCCTGTGGGAACTTTCAATTCCCACACAGCCTTTTTGTATTTGTGTGTTTATTCAAGCTCGTGAGCATGAGAAAGCGTGTGTGAGAAGGATCTATATGTGTACACATCAATATACGTAGAATGTGGGTTGGTCAGGATCTGTGTCTGCACACATATGTGCATATGTGAGAGTTTGGAGGCTGTAAAAAAATGTGTGCGCATTATGCCCCGTGTGTGTGTGTGTGTGTGTGCGCGTGCGTGCGTGCGTGTGTGGTGTCAGCTCAGCAGCAGGTTGCCATAAATGCTGCTCTCAGCCTCAAAAGCTTGTCATGTCTTGTCTTGACTTCAAAGCATGTGTAACGACTACAGCTCTAAAACATGCAGAGGGAGCGTGAGAGAAAAAAAGATAGCCGGCAAGAAAAGCTTTTCTAACCCTTCCTACCTGCAGTCAGGTATAAGGTGCTGTAGAAATCTGCCCTTTTTGCTGTCAACTCCCCACGATATTCATACAACTCCAATATTTCAATCTCTATCTACCCTATTTGTAACCTTAGTGTGATACTTCAAGCTCACTCACTCAAATTCTGTTGATACAAATGAGCAATATAATCACACTAATTCAGAAGTATGACCTAATGTTTTCTAGGATGAGAGTAACGTTAGAGGTTAGTTTGTATCATTTTATCTACAAACACAAATTCTTCTTTTGGAAAAAAAACAAAAAAACAAAAAACAGGTCCATGTCTGAAATTAGACAAATGAGAGATGTATTTAAAGCTTAATTTTAATAATCCAAAAAGCATTTTTGCATTCATGTTTATTGATTGCTCCTAAAATACATTTATACTTTAATTATAAGTGAGTTTCAATTAAACAAACCTTTACGTTATTTTTGCATTTGGGAAATGTAAAAAATTGTCCTAGGTTTTCAAACATACAGTACAGGTCTGGTGGGTAGGAAATAGGTAAAAAAAACATTTATGCATTCCTTTGATAGTGTACAGTACAGTGCAAAAGGCTTAGGCACCCTACATTTTAAATATATGATCTAATATAAATCTGGTCTGGTTAACATAGAAAATAACATTCATTAATAGACCACTGATTCTGTAACAAGTGCCAAGGTTTGTTGAGGTCTGTGAAACAGATAAAAGCCAAAATCTACAACTGTTCTACAGAATGCACAGAAAAGCCTGCCAGCTGATTTCCTTATAAAACTGCATTAATAGCATATAAGCAGGCAAATAATGGTCACAGCAAATATTGTTTTTAGTTTTTAACCGTTACTGAATGTTACTGTTAATTATTTCTGAAAGCATAATTACTTACTGCGTTATTCTCATTGTACCTCTTGGCATCGAAATACTGAGCTATAATGTTTAGGCACTGACATAATACACCATAATCTTAAGAGAAACACTTGTCATTTTAAATGTTAAATAAATATCACTCACTATCTTGGTGACAAATATTGCAGAGTGTTGGAAGTGACATTTCAGTTAAACAGTTATGATCACTTCTAACTGATTCTAACTGATGACGCTTCATAAGATGTTGATCTAAATCATTAGCAGCATAAGCACAAGCAAGTGACTGTGCTTCTGCAAAAAGACGGTGCATTCCTGAAAGTCCTGCGCACAAAAGCCTGCATGTGAAGTCCATTGTGTGCATGTGTATGACTGTGTGTATGCATATGTGCACGTGTACGTGTGCCTGTGTGCGTGTCATTTTGTCAGTAGTCCCCTTGTATCAGTTCCTTTCTTGATAATTATTCTGAGATTCCACCACAATACCGGAAGATGTGTATCATTCCAGAACTCTGGCCTCCAAAGACAGCCTGGAGCCATGGATCAACCTCTCTCTCTCTCTATGTATGGGACAATAACAAGCCCTGGGGCCTCCCTATATGTCAGTCTGGCCAGCTCAGGTTACTTCTCAGCCAGCGGAGCTTGGACGTCACTCACCTCCCGCAATGGAGCCCAGAGTGAAGCGGTACGCAGACTCAGCAGCCTGGAGCCAGACTGGCCTGGAGATGTCTGTATGCTACAGCAAAAAGACAGAAGGAGAGAGAGAATAAAACACTGAGCATGACTGGAGGGAGGGGATGAATGAATTGAGCTTTATAAAACTATTGCCAACCAGATACTGTGTGGACAGAAGAGTGCTATAGAGCAGTTGACAGGAGAGGAAAGATGTGGAATGTGCTGTAGGCGCCTTGCATCTTACCCTCCTCTTTTCCCACTCTTATTTATGTGAAGATAGAGTACTGTCTGTAGATGGTTACGATTACTTTCCAAAATTCTGAAGTAATAAAATTGCTTGCAGTATGGCAATTAGCTGATCTTTACCTTATCACCCAAAGCAGGACTTTCTAGTTATCAGGCTGTCTCCCTTTTTCCAGTATGATGCAATGGAGATGATTATTCTTGTGAAATGTTCAGGGCTCTGATAAGCGTCTACATGAGTTACAAAAGTGTGCTAGCATACTTAGGAGTAGTCTATGTCTCTCTGTCATACGCACTCTCTCACTCTGTGTCTCTGCACAGCTGTTTTTACTGTAGGGCAGAATGCTAATGAGGCTGCACTCTGATCAAAGGAGCTTGTGCAATTACCCCAACTTCCACCCAAGGAGGCCTGAGAACACTACAAATGTCTGTGTATGTGTGTTCCCAGTATGCTATTCCAGACCTCCAGCAGTGAAGGCAGAGACCACAGCACTGACTAGATTAGGCCTCCAGACACACCCTCAGGTAAACTCCCACCATGTCACTAATGCTCTCCATCTTACTGCTTCTTTTACTTCTCTTTTCACTGACTCTCTGATTATGTTTTGTCTGCCTCGTTTGCTTTCTCCATCACGCTCTCTTTCCCTGACTTTTAGACAAAACAGACCTTGCTTCAGGATCTTCACACAATGAGGCTTCAGAAAGCTCAGCCTGGAGAAAAGCAACTATTAAAGACTCTCAGATGTGTATGTGTGTGCGTGTGTGTGTGTGTGTGTGTGCGCGTGTATGTCTGTGCGTGTATGCGTGTGCGTGTGTGTGCATGTATCTGTGTGTGGAGGGGCATGTTTGTGATGTATGTATCTGTGCAGAGAAAGTGTGACAAGCTTTTACTGGAGGGAAATGGTGGATAATGTTCTGTCCAATTAGTTTTACATAATGCAGGATCACAAAGAAGACGCCATCACCCTACTAATTCTATTACAGAGAGAGCATGTGTAATTTCAGTGTAATAAGAATGTGGTTATGTTATTACCCAGAAAAAAGGCTCAGAGATTAAAGCATGCTCTCAATCTGCACCCAGAGAGAGAAAATGGAGAAAACCGTGGAAGCTTGAGGGACCTTACCTGCCTTTGCACTTCAGCTATGTGATAAGGCAGAGCACCTTCTTCCAGAGGAGCTATTCTCTCAATATCAGTCAGGTTCAACAATCTACACATACAGCACATCACAAAGAGAGACAATGTGCATACACATGGGTAAGAGAGGGAGCAGTAAAGACAGATGTGCACCAAGAAATAGAGAGAACAGAGACAGATAACAGATGACTGTGACTGTGAGAGGAGGACAGACACACAGCAGCAAGGGTTAGAATGAGATGCCAGGAAAGCTTCACTTCACTGAAGCCAGAACACCAAACGCGCTGTATCCCTCCAAGCAGCATGAAGTCACATTTTCCATAAGCTTTTTTACAGTGCTGTAACACCAAGTTACTGCGTGCTTATACACACAGACAGGTAAACAAAGCTGGACACGAGCCTGCAACACACACAGATACACACACACACACACAGAGTGAGACTCGTTCAGAGAGCCAAAGAGACACACACAGTGCTCCCCGCTACATGCCGCAGGCATTCTTATGGCTCCCTCATGCTCTCTTTCCTAATAAATCAACTGGCTGGAGCCACTGTTGTTACAGAAAACAAGCAATAACACTAAATTTACAAGCTATAAACCATGCTGTAATGTTTTAATAGCATTTATAGATTCATTCAACAGAGGCTGTTTTTGAGAAATAAGTAAGCTAGGTAAGACCATGAGGTTATTATAATGCGAGTGTTCATGTGAAACACCATATCAGCTGCACAGGTTGCATTCATGGCAAATAAAGTCTATCTGGGGTACAGAAGATCGGAGGGGAAAAAAATGAGACAAAATCTCTTTTCTTATAGTGATTAAGCCTAAAAAGACAACATGAGGATATGATTAGTGTTTTTCATTAAATGATAAATAACTGAGGTTGTGTGACTGTGCTTTGAATTTATGACAGATTTAAGGAAGGTTTGTTTGAATTTGAGCAGAGAAAAGATATTTAGCTTATAAGACATTTACCCTGAGTGGGTGTGGAGGCCAGAGAGTTGGTACAGGATGTCTACCTCCAACGGTGTGATCTGACCAAATTTATTGGCAGCATTAACAAATTCCTCTGGGGAAAGAATGACGGAGAGTCATGTAAATGACACCAATACTAATACCACTACTAGTACTGCTATGACTAATAATACCGTAAATTAATAGGCTAGGTATATTAATTAGTACTATAACAATTAAAGAATACAAATAGCAAATAACCTGCTGCCTAGGTTTGTGTATAGTGGTGATAGTGGTGGAGAAAATGGGCTTTGTAAGAGCAAATCCATACAAAAACTGAAATGTCAGACACAAGAATGTGCAATGAAAGAGCTATGCAGATCCTGAAATATGACAAGGCACAATCAGGCACATTCTAATTACTGTGGCTATAGAAATAACTGTATGCACAGGTGAGGGTAGTGTCTTTCTGCCATTTGGGAGTTTTCCCCTGTCTCTAGTGTTTAACATTAAAATATAATAACAATATTTAACTATGTAAATCAGTGGTTCTCAAAGTGAAGCCTGTGAAACTTAGCTAGGTCTGTGTTTTTAAAAAAATGATTTACAGCAGTTAAAATGCCAACCCAGCATTACCAAAGTTATTATAAAGTTCTTATCAATTTTAGACTGTTTAACTGGATGCTAGAATTGAATGGATTTAATCCAAACCTCAAAATCAAGTAGGCCTACGAATAATAACCTGGCAAGGGGAAGTTCAGAAATAAAAAGCCAATAAATAGGTAAACATTATTGTACTTTAATTTAAATAATATTGAAATACAATTTCCAGAAAAGTTGGGACACCTTCTAAAATTGCAATAAAAAACTTAATTCCATTTGTTAAGCATAAACAAATGTAGAAATTAATGGCTGCAATACACTCAAAAAAGTTGGGACAGAGGCAAAATAAGTCTGAAAAGGTTGTACAAGTAACACTGGAAGGTTCCACAATAAGCAGTTTGATAGGGAACAAGTGAAGTCATCAAGACTGAGTATAAAAGGAGCATCCACCAAAGGCTTAGCTTCTACAAGCACGGATGTGTCGTGGTTCAGCATTTGTGCCAAACGCTGGAAGATAATTGTCAGTCAGTTCAAATACAATGTTTCTCAGCCCAAGATTGCAAAGATTTTAGGTCTTTTCATGAAATATCATGAAAAAGTTTAGGTCAGTTCATGAAAAGATTCACAGAATCTTGGTGCGTAAAGGCCAAGGGCAGAAACTGCTCCTGAATATGCATGACCATTGAGCCCTCAGGCAATACTCTTTGAGAAACCATCATGCTACTGTGATGGACATAGCCACATGGGCTTGGGAGTACTCTGAAAAATCATAGTCACTTAACACAGTTCACCATTGCATCAAGAAATGCAACCTGAAATTGTATTATGCAAAGAGGAAACTGCACTTATATGAATTTTGTGCAGAAACGCTGATAAGTTCTCTGGACCCAAAGTCATCCAAGATGGACCGAAAGACAATGAAAATGTTCTGTGTTCAGAAGAGTC
>JAOVVG010000050.1:14726625-14738179 GCA_028566375.1 Leptodoras nelsoni | reverse complement strand
CGTGTTCATTCATAGTTTTGATGCCTTCAGTGAGAATCTACAATGTAAATAGTCATGAAAATAAAGAAAACGCATTGTCTGTTACAGAAACCAAAACGAGAACTATCTGAGTTTAAAACCCAGAACAGTAAAATATAGATGACATTTAAAAAGAAAAGAGCCTACGTACATGGTATGAGCATGCAACCACATTTAGCACTGTCAGGCACTCTGACACAAGTGTCTATAATGAAGGTCATATCAGTTTGTAGTAAATTGAGGTAGTTTTTGAACACATGGAAATTTTAGTATGACAACCATGCATACATAATGAAAACACTCCCATCTCTGGAAAGCACTTATCCAGTGTTGTAATTGCTACAGACGTTAACATGACTACAGATTTAACGATACCCAACAGACATGCAAAGTCTGTCTGGAAAGTAATGAGAATGAAATTCCCATGCTCCATAGCGTTTATGCATGGGGATGTGTTTAATTTTGGGGAACAAGAAGAAATCACACGGAGACAAGTCAGAGCTATAGGGTAGATGTAGATGGACTGGAATCTGTTTTTCAGCCCAAAATTTTCTCACAGTCAGTGAAATGTGACTGTTTTGTCATGATGGAGGATTCATGAAGAGGGGATCTGACGGCACACACGCAAAACCCTCTTCCTCAAACGTTCCAAAACTTCACGGTAAATTGTTCTGTTTACCGTTTGGCCTTTTGAACAGCCTACACTGAACAGTGACTTGACTCTGGATTTGCTGATGCAAGCTTTCTTTGGGTGAGGTGATGTTGTCGGGTGCCATTCAGCACTTTGTCTTTCTCTCAGGATCATATTCGAACACCCATGATTCTTCTCTTGTGATCACCCTGTTTAGAAATTTGGACTGTCTTGTTAAATGACTGGTTGACCACAGGGTAGCTTGTCCATAACCTTTCTTCAATATTTCAAGAGTTTCTGATGCATTTTTATCGATTATCATGCAGAATTTGATCTTGACCCGTCGCTTCAAACTCGCTTGCATTTTTCCAGTGATGAGGCACTTCAGCAGTGTTGCACAAAAACAAATGTCTGGGCACTATGAAGGCTAGAATGTGACTGAAAGAGGGTCTACCATTTACTTAAGATCCCTTTCTAACTGACCTAACCCACCGTCCCCTTTCGTAAGCCTTACAGAGCACGGGAATTTCATTCTCATTACTTTCCAGTCAGACGGCATATATCTGGAACTCGTATCCCATCAGAATAGTGCTTTGGTTCCTGTGGCACAGCAGGGAACTCCCCAAACTCAGCTGAGCTCTGGCCCTGCATAATTCGACCTGAAGCCCTGTAACTGAAATGGTGCAACACATTACTGAGAATGTTTCCTAAGTTATATGCATATGGCCAAAGCATAATAATGTTAGTAATGATGCACGTTTCTTTTGTTTTTACTTCCTGCAGTCCGGTTCCCCGAGGATGTAGATGACGAAAGTACAACTTTCCACCCTGAATACAGCCATCAGCTGTATGGTGATGAGTAAGTACCTGCAAGATTTATAGATATTGAGATCAGTGTTTGGAAAATTGATATGAAACATGTTTCTAAGGCATCATTAAAAAAAATTTAATGCCATACACACACACACACACGCACACAGGGCAAACCAGAGCCATTTGTGTTGATCTCCTTTTAAAACTTAACTTAATGTTAGAATAGCTCAAAGTTCAAAGCTAGCTCATCTTTCTATCCCATGCAATGCTTCAGTAAGGAAAAGCATTCAACATTCAAAAATCTTGAGCAAAAGCCATCGCATTATCATGAAAGTCTAAATGACTATGACTAAAAGTAAATGAAAAATTCTTGTCAAAATGAACCCTGTTGTTGATGGAAGAGCTGTGGCTTGTCAAATATAGTGAATGCTAACTTACTATCTGAATTTCACACTAGTGAAGTGGCATTTGGATACAAAGGCCTTCAGATTCAGCTTTACTACACTGCTGGCAACCTGAGTACGCTGTTCAAAGTGAAGTACACTTCCAGAGTCTCTGAGAAGTTTGACTGTGTGCAGGTAGGCTAGTAAGATTTCCTGTTGTTGTATTTTGTAAACTTCATATGTAATGTATTGATATGAAATAATGATGGAATTCTAATAATATGTTCTAATATGCACTGTACAAATCCCAACAGATTGTAAATTTCACACTTTGCATTAGTGCTTTTCTTTTCTTTTTTTTTTAACTCATTATAAGGAAATATCTGCTGAATGATAATTTCCTAGTCCTGAAAAATAATAGCAATGCATGACATGGTTCATCTTGCTGGACTTATTTAGAAATGTATGTATCTATGTGTGTACAGTATGTACAGCCACTCACAAAAGTGAGTACACCTCACATTTCTACAAATATTTTATTGAAACTTGGAGTAGTCAGTCTACAGCTTCTATAGCAGTATAGATTTACTGTCTTCTGAAAATAACTCAACACACAGCCATTAATGTCCAATGTGAGTACATCTCACAGTTAACATGCCCAAATTGTGCCCACAGTGTCAATAATTTGTGTGACTACCATTATTATTCAGCACTGCCTTAACCCTCTTGGGTATGGAATTCACCAGAAATGCACAGGTTGCTACAGGAATCCTCTTCCACTCCTACATGGTGACATCACAGAGCAGGTGGATGTTAGACAGCTTGTGTTCCTCCGCCTTCTGCTTGGGGATGCGCCACAGGTGCTCAATTGGATTTAGGTCTGGAGACACTTGGCCAGTCCATCACCTTTACCTTCAGCTTCCTCAGCAAAGCAATTGTCATCTTGTAGGAATGTTTGGGGTCGTTATCAAGTTGGAAAACTGCCCTGTGTCCCAGTTTCCAAAGGGAGGGGATCCTGCTTGGTTTGGAATTCATGTTTCCCTCAATGAACCACAGCTCCCCACTGATGGCAGCACTCATGCAGCCCTAGACCATGATGCTACCACCACCATGCTTGACTGTAGGCAAAACACAATTATCTTGGTACTCCTCACCAGGGTGCTGCAACACACGCTGGCCACCATCTGAGCCAAACAAGTTTATCTTGGTCTCGTCAGACCCCAGGACATGGTGCCAGTAATCCATGCTCGTGGACTGCTTGTTTTCAGCAAACCGTTTGCAGGCTTTCTTGTGCGTCAGCTTCAGAAGAGGCTTCCTTCTGGGACAACGGCCATGCAGATCGAGTTATTGCAGTGTGTTGCGTATGGTCTGAGCACTGACAGGCTTACCTCCTACTTCAGCCTCTGCAACAATGCTGGCAGCACTCATGCGTCTCTCTTTTGAAGCCACCCTCCATATATGACGCTGAACACATGGACTCAACTTCTTTGGTCGACCTTGGCGAGGCCTGTTCCGAGTGGAACCCGTCCTGGAAAACCGCTGTATGACCTCATGACGGTGGCAGCAGAATTAATTCTCCAGAAACTTTCTGCCTGCCAATTTACAGAGAAGCGTATCCAGTTTAACTGGGAGGAATGTCATGTGCAACCAAACATTAAATGTAATTTACTTTAATTTACTTTAAAACTATCTGTACAGTTGCACAATAGTCATTGCATAAGCATTGGGAATAGCCAGTACAACAATTTGGAATGTCCCGAAAAAGAAAGAACGACCAGACATCAAACAAGTTGGCCGAGGGAAAACGGCGGCAGTGGGTTGTCATTTTTAATCATAAACAGCCCTAGTCTTATCATCCAGACGACACGTCGGCCATTGTGTGTAGTGCAGCAGGTGCGATGACTAGTATCTGCTATAGTTACAAAGTCAAGGTGCAGCACACCACTGTGATTTGTCCACTCCATATGAGCAGTCAGTTAGTGCTGCTTGAATATTTAGAGATCAGTTTTTCTCAGGTTGCATCTCTGCCAATGTTTACCGTGTTCTTCTCAGGAAATAGATATCATTTATAAGTGTAACTAATGGTTAGATAAGGTACTGTATCAGGTCACTCCACATATAGTGTGTAGCCCATGTAGTATTAATTCTCTCCAGTAAATATGTACACAGTTCTTCAACAAGAGGAAATTGCTGCTCACATTGAGGTACTTTATTCCCCTTTTTAGGTACAGAACAAGATGCTCTTTAATTAAGATGAAACCTTTTATGTAAGAATTAGATCCTACACTGGCATTTACCTTTATTGCGCTTTCAGATGAAAAGATGATGTATGCCAGAATAGACTAAAAGGTCTGAAGAAGCACGGTTAGTTAATATAGTGACCCAACAATGCACTCTTTATATAGAAGATTGTGCAATTTGTAAATGTTGTATAGAAGAGAGCAGGGACAATCTGACTTGTTTGTCCTTTTCCTTTTATGTGCTTTCCCTGATTCTCTTATTCGTCAGAAATGCAGTTAAGCGGTAACAATAGTGAAGTGTTTCTCAGACGCAGGTGCATTGCTTCCTGGCTGATATTAGCTGATGTCTGAAAGAGCAGGAATTAGCGCCATGTTGCATTAGCCTTTTGTTGCGCATTTTGTCCTTGTCCTTCTTCATTTCCCTGTTTTGAATGTGGAGCAGCGAGAGGCCTGCTACAGAACTAATGCCTATCACGCGTCTAAATGGTGCCAAAGGCCCTGCTTAGCAACTTAATACAAAGTGTTCTCATGTCAATCCGCATGGAAATGGATACAATGCAAACATCGCAGCTGAAGCCACTGCGCATTCTGCTGAGTAAAAAAATCCCAAAGAGGGCAAAGGGGGGTCTTTTGTCTGCCCGGGAGCCACTGAATGGCAGGGGCAAACTTGTTTGATTGAGTTCACTCGCCAGGCTTAGAGGAGAGGAGCCTATTATAGATGCCTGTTTCTTTTTTTTTTGTTAAGGTTGAGATCAATTCATTAAATTTTATTGCCCTGTGAGAAGCAGAGATGCATTATTGTGGGGAGACTTCATCAAATATTCATGGTTTAAGATAAGTAGTAAATGTATTCAATTAAGTGGTCTTTCAGAGAGGATTGGAGAGAGGGGGGCTGAAGGCCTACTCAGCTGACAGGACTAATTGCCTAATGGTTCTCTTTTTTGTTTGACAAAAATATGTATTCTTTCTTTTTTAGTCTCACGTGCGCTATGTCAATCAAGGCTGAAGTATAGCCTAATGACAGAACAATAGGGCTTTATTCTGTTGTGGCTCCAGCAGGGTTACATGTAAGGCCAGAGAGCACAGGGAATAACGAGTTGTGCATCAGCGTGCTTTTAACTTGGTGTTTGCAAGTTCAGGAATACATGTAAACCTCTTTAGCTACACTAGTCTATATTTTATATGTTGTTCATGTTGCTGTAAAATAAATCAGGCAAAGATTCAGTCTTTAACCCGTCATATACTATATAAAATACACACAATAGAAATATGACTAACGTACTAATCCTTCTGATATGTCTTTCTTGTGCGCTTTCAGCCTGATGATGTGGAAGGAAAGATCAGAGAGATCATTCCTCCAGGCTTTAGCTCCAATACAGACGACTTTATCTCTCTCTTGGAAAAGGAGGCCAACTTCAAACCATTTGGAACCCTCTTGCACACATATAAAGTTCACAATGTGGAAGAAGGAGCAGATCTCACGTATCTGATACACAAGGTACTGACAGATTCTGATACATAAGACACTTTGGGAATGGTGGAGGGCTCGAGTGTTAAAACAGTTTAATCCAGTGGTGGTGATTATTCACTGTATATTTCTGTTATTACCACATAATTTCTTGTGCCAGATTCACCAGTAGACACCGTCTCATTATTGGCATTGACATGTGTGGTGTTTGTTTAATCAGAAGTGCTGTACTATATGTGTCTGTGACTTCGAGTGCTCCAATGCACTTTCTTCTTAACTTTGTGCTATACACATGACAGGCAGTCTTGATGTTGAATCTGTCTTTACTTAAATGGTTATAATGTCAGTCTCTCCTCTTTGTGTTGTTGCCTTATAGGCAGATATCTCATGTCCAGGATTCAGAGATTACCATGAGCGCCTTCAGACATTCCTGATGTGGTTCATCGAGACAGCCAGCTTTATTGATGTAGACGATGATCGCTGGGACTTCTTCCTTGTGTGAGTGGTTCAGCTGTTCGTGAGTCTTCCTTGCACTGACTGCATAAACATAGGGACCATGTGTGTTTCTACACGGCTTGCTAAACATTTTCTTTACCATAAGTGTTGTTTTTACATGTGATAAGACTCGGTATGGGGGAGAAAATAACTTTGTTCAAGGTTGGAATTTAGAGCAAATGTGTCTACACAGTATATTTTTGAGTCTGTATTTTGAAGCATTAACCTCTGTGTCAAGTTTGAACTGGAGAGAACACACTTAGGATTACTACATGTACAGAACATGATCATGCTGTTGGGAAAATGCTCTTTTTCTCTGAGTCAGGTGCATATGTACACACACACACACACATACACACATTTGAGCAGACACAACTACCACTCATTGTGGTGCTTGCAACCAATTACCAAGCCTTTTTAATTATATTTCCCCCGTGTATAGAGGTGAACTGTTCATCTCATAAGTAGTTTCCTTTTGTGTTGTTTCTCTTTTCTTTGCTGTCCTTATTTTTTGGCAGAGCAAGAGGCTGAACTGAATGCTGTTGTCTTTTGAAACAGTGAATGGAATCTCTAGCAGCCAAAAAGGAGACTCCGCTAGTGTTTTCTTTAGTTTGGCACCTATTAAAGCTGACAATAGGCAAATGGACTGGAGAGATTTGAAGAGGCTAGATGCCTCCCTCTCTCCGCTCCTCTGTTCTCTAAGTTGCAGTGCACCAATTAAGTGCATAATGCATTCACTCTCTACAGCAGGTGCACACACTGCAACTGCTCTGCTCTCTGCTCCAGCATGCTCACACTGACAGGAGGCCAGAGCCGAGAAAACAAGCAGTGTGCAAAGAGAGGGTGGGGGGGAAGGATGGTCAAAGTAGAGAAAGAGGGAAGAGTTGAAAGAGTGTTAGAAGAACCGGTGCATGGGAGCGTGCCTATGATTGACCTGCTTGCCTTTGTGTTGTCTCTCTCTGTACAGATTTGAGAAATACAATAAGGATGGGGAGACTCTCTACGCTACGGTTGGCTACATGACAGTGTATAATTACTACGTATACCCAGACAAAACCAGACCACGTGTTAGGTAATTACCAGGGAAGCACGTGCCTTCTCTCTCTTTTATTCTTTGAAAAAAGGGAAAAGAAAATTATACATCTCTGGCTCTCTTGTCCCTAAGTGCCCCAAATTACTGGCTTATATATCCTATAAGCCAATCCCCATTTGCTTATTATAAGGATGGCAAAATCAGTAGCAGCCATCAGAAAGCCCATTTTGAAAATCAGCATAATATATTGATTGGCACAACATAGTAACATTTCATTAAGTTGGCCAAGTGAATGAACAAAAATAATCTTTTGGTAGAGATTATATCAAGTTGTTATACTGGAGAAAAGAACGCTGTCTGGACATGAAGTGTGTGTATTGAACAAAACATATTGTCATATCTGTATCAGGTCATCATCATGATCATAATGTCCATTGTATCAAGGAAAGCTGAATAGGACTGGAAGATATGGGGGGCATTGTGTATTAGCTGGCACTACAGGATGAGCAAAGAACAATATTTAAAACCTCTGCTAGTACATTGATATGCTTAGAACGGGACAGGTCAGGTCCAGTAAAGGTTGTCTTGTGGGTGTGTGCGTGCGCATGTACTGTATGTGTGTGTGTGTGTGTGTGTGTGTGTATGTTTGAAACACTCTCACTTTTTTGTCTCTTTCTGTCTCAGTCAGATGCTGATCCTGCCACCATTTCAAGGTGAAGGTCATGGAGCCCAGTTGTTAGAGACAGTTCACCGGTTCTACTGTAACTTACCTAAAGTTCAGGATATCACAGGTATACTGGGTTGAAAACTGTTTACCAGAGTCTGTACAGTGTGACACTGGCATGAGCTTATATTCATAATGCACACTGGTGGCTGGATTGTTTCATTGGTTTGCATGTCTTACAGGTAACAGGAACTCGGATGAGCCAGGGCCTTTTATAAAAGTGCCCATACACAATTATGATTGCAGAATTCATACCATTCATTTTCCTTTTGAAAAATGGAATAAAATACTTTTTAGATAGTTTGTAAAAGCTTACTTTAAGTGCATGAGAGAGGAATGAACAGAGCCTTCTTATCAAGGGTAGCTGTTGGCTGAATTTAAATACCTCTCTGCCACGGCTGTGTATGGAGCTCTCTGGTCCAACGTGTGGCAAGGTGGGAGGGATGTATGTAAATTGCAGGCAGTTTGCAGCTGAAATGTGCTGGCCACATGCTGCTGCTCAGGCTCTCTCACACAATGGCATAATTATTGAGCTGTGTGGGGAGAGAGAGATTAGCTTTCATTCAAACTGAATACGCAGCTCCACTCTACTACAGCAGACCTGCAGCCACCATTCGTGCAGTCTTTGTTCTTTTTTCTATTTTTGTGCTCTTTTTCCTTTTTGTACCATTTCTCTCTGTCTCTATCTACTTTTAATGTTATGCCACATGCTAGAAAGTGAAAGTTGTCTCTTACCTGCCGCTGTAGCATCTCTGTCTCTCTCTGTTATTTAATGTATATGGCACACACATTACAGCATTGCCATTTTTGGTGGTTTGGCTCTGGACTGCAGCACACTGAATTTAAATAGGAAATTATGAGTATAATGTTGAAGTATAGCTTTGGTTCAGTGGTAGACTTATCTACATATACATATAGGGTATGTAGGAATGAGTCATTTTTCATATTGGGCCCAAAAGTCAAATAGACTTGTGTATATAGTGAAAACAAGCTAAAACCTAGGAAATAATAAAAACACTTTTAACATTTCATTGTACTTGTTTGAACAGACACTTGCTGTTGCCAGACTATAGTTCATTCTTTAACTGCTCATCATTTAACCTTGTTTTGTGTGCGTTTGTGTCAAATTTTCCTAGCGGAAGACCCATCTGACAATTATGTGAAGTTGAGGGACTTTGTGCTAGTAAAGCTGTGCATGGATCTGCCTTCCTTCTCCACTGAAAGACTGGCCCTGGGCTTCAGTGAGGAAATGGCTACAGAAGCTCGCGAGAAACTCAAAATCAACAAGGTATGAGCTACATACTTTAATGCAACACACAGTGCTTCATGTTCAGGAGAAAAAGCATTGAAATACTGCCTTGAAATTCAGTCCTCAATCTGTAGTTGGTATATTCTTTATAAAAGTGACCAATATGTATTATTTTGATTGAATAATATGATTAACTCTCCAGCTCACGAAAGTATTTTTATTTTTTTTACTACTGGCTTTTTACTACACCCACATCCCACACACCCCACTGGAAGCTAGCCATTAGCGAATGGGTGGGAATTCACCTTAGTGTGCCCCCTGTATGACTTCTTTCTCTCTGCACTTAGGCCACTATTTAACTGTGCCGATTACATCCCACTATCTTTTATTTCCTTTCTGGCCATGTTGTTTGTGAGTGATTATCACAGTCTGGTGCCTGTGCCATGATGAAGTCCTTCTGGTAAAGTCTGTCCACTCGGCAGCCATTTTGGCAATGCTCCCGGGCAATTATTTTCAGTCATACAAAACCAGGTTGTCATCTACTTCAATGCTGAGAAACCCATGTACCAGAAATGGATTGACAATATGACTTCAAACAAGGAATTGAAATGGCTGTTAAACTCTCACAAAAATTGGGTGATCTCTGGCACAAGTAATAATAGGTGATCTTTGGCTCAAATAACAATGGGAAAAACATAACTGTTTTATTTGTTTCAGCTACTCCTCGTGCACAATTCTCCCTTACTACTGTAAGGTGCCTTATACGTGCTCATGTGTCAGTATAAGAATCTGATAGGTTAACCATGTTTGAGTCCTGACCACTTCTAAAGGGAATGGACTACAATGTGTCTACAGTGGGCATGTGACCCCAATTACACTCCACGGTGTTGTCCACTGTGACTGGGTCTGTGTAAATCTTAAAACTGGACAATGTTACTGTCCTTTTTTTTGGTTGAAATTTACAGCTGTAAATGTCCATGTGATATTTTTATTTTTCCCTGCATCCATTTTTGTTGGGAACTACAGGAATAAGAGAACCACCGCTTTTCACCATGGTTTTTAGAAGCTGCTTGTTGTTCTGTGTGCAGAAACATGCCAGACGGGTGTATGAGATTCTACGTCTCAGAAACACAGACATGAGTGACGAGGAAAAGGCCAGAGAGTTTCGGCTAGAGGTGAAGAAAAGACTCTTTGGACCTTACAGGGTAGGTGTCTTCACCTTTTGTAAAATGAAATTACTATCACTTATTAGAGCATTAAGAGAATTTGGGTTTAAGAGAAAATCCAAAAAAGAAAGAATTACGGCAGCTATTAAATAAAATGGTATAAAGAATACATTTTGAGTAAGTCTAAAGCTAAAGATGATGGAGACTACATGATCTTTGGCAGCTACCTGATTTGTACCATGCATATACACTTGTCAAGGAAGTTTTTATTCACTCAGACTTTCCTACCATCAAATTTAAATCATGCATAATGCCATACAAGTATATAAGGCACAGAAAAGTCCACGGAAAGGAGCCATGAGTAAAATGCACTTTCTCTAGTCTATAGGCTGAGTGTATATTGAAAAAAGTTTTTGAGAATTGCTATTAAAAATAATAATAAATTGATTTCTTTTTGCTGGGAATAAAAATGTGTTCTTAAATTTCAGAGCAGCTGAAAGCTAGGAATGGGAGTTATTCACTAAATCTTTAAGAATTAAGTATCAGTCAAGCACATCCCATAGTATGAGCCAATTTAAAGGTGATTTAAAGGTGAATATATTTGTGTGAAGTCCAAAGCAATATACAGTTGCGGTTGGACATTTACGTACACTCATCATGGACAACCCCCCAAAAAATTTAACTTGTGCACCAAATTTTTGTTTTTTTTTTCTGTTAAAGATAGATGTTGAATCCCAATATTGCCAGGACATGAATGTCATGGCAATATTGGGATTCAACATCCATCTTTAATAATGTAAACTTCATACCACGACTGTATATAATAGCATTTTCACAGTTGTGGGTGCACACGGACCACATTATTTTTATTGCTATTTCCTTATCAGTCTTGACTTGGCAATTCCCAATTTACCCATTTAGTGCTTTTAAGCCTGAAGAATTTTTAGGCATTGCTGCCATTAATAGGGTTAAGTATAGGAGCACCTTTTCTGATTTCTAAGAATATGTCCCCTTAAATTTTACTCTGAAAAGCTTTATACAGTACCTCTTTATAGCCTTCATTAAGGATTTGTATCTCATTAAAGGAATGTAGTACACATTGGGGGTGTGCAGTATGATGAGGATCTCATCATATTAATGGCATTTATAATGAAACACAATTTATCATATTATTATATTACCTATCTATCTGTCTGTGCACCCTGTAGCTGTAAAGTCAGAGACAGTAGCTTATCTGTTGTTGCACAGTTTGTGTTGGTCATCCTCTAGTCCTTCATCAGTGCTCACAGGATGCTGCCTACAGGATGCTGGTGACTGGACATTTTTGGTTGGTG
>JAOVVG010000050.1:14712152-14723414 GCA_028566375.1 Leptodoras nelsoni | reverse complement strand
ATCTACAATGTAAATAGTCATGAAAATAAAGAAAACGCATTGAATGAGGTGTGTCCAAACTTTTGGCCTGTACTGTACATGCATACTGTGTGTGTATAATATATACACCTATAGTAATGTTGCATATTTTTTTAAACAAAACCTGTTTAGTTCAAGGATCTTTTTTTATTTAATGTCTACAAAATTTAATTATCTAATTATCTGAAAGGGAGGAAAATAAAATCTTAATATGCTGTGTCCAGTTTGTGTCATAGATAAACAAAATAAAAACTTACTTATTAGATATCACAACATCTCAGAAAAGTGTATTGTGACAATTTGTACTGATATCAAAATTATATTGTCATGTCACCCAGCCCTAGTACATATCAGTGTTCAAAATCATTTGTCCCCCTCACACACACTATCTCCTTTATTCATGACGGAGCTTACTTGCTCGCCCGCCCTCTCACTCTTTGTAGACTGCAATTTCAGAACTGCAAGAGTGCTTTTTAAATTCTAATGAGCCTACTCGGTGTAACCTTTCAAACGTTTAATTACGATCCATGGTCAATATTTTCATGCACATTGATACATTTATAACCCATTTGAGGTTGTAATTTAATAGTCTGTTAACAGTGGTGATTAGAACAGTCATTCTTTTCTTCAAAAATTCCTTAGTGGTTTTATTTTAAAGGGCATGGTGTATTTGGATTGGTGCCATGATTCTTGTAAGATAAACATTTCAGTCCTGGTGTTACAATTGGACACACAACTCGATTATGCATTTAAGTCACATAACCAATAGAAAGTGAAAACTGCGTACTTCAATAAAACTCACATCCGTGCAGTAGTATAGATCTGTGCTTGGTATACAACAGTTCTCTTGCATCTATCTGAATGCTCTTAGCTTTTCATCTATAAACAGTTGTTTAAAAAAAAGGAAAACATTTTGGACATGGTCAGTTGTATGTGATACTGTTATGAAGTTGTAAATAAGTGGTACCCAGTCAGAGTGAAATGTTCTTTATGTCTTTGTCAGTCAGGTCTCTTTAGAAATGGCTATACTGTATGTTTGTTGTATTAACTCATACTTTAATATGTAGATCACACATCAGTAATAAGTGCAGGAGCACACAAATTGCTAATTTATTAGGTAGCCCACTGGACAAGTAGATGCTCCAATGTGCTTCCCAATCCAATGTTTTTGTTGCTTGTAAATGTAATTGGTAGCTAATGTAAGAACATACCCAACCAAGTCAACTATAGGGTCTTAATAAAGAATAAGGGAAAGGAAGTGGTATAAGACTTTCCAGGAAGGGGATGGCTATGTAGCCATAATCCTCATCCTCCTGAAGAACATTAACAAAAAGTCACCAGTCTTTTTGACAGATGGTGGATGTTGTGCTCGCAGAGTGTTAAATGTTGGGTTTGGACTGCAGTTTATTTTGCATATGTGCATTCGAATTCATCCATGTAGTATAAATTGTGGGCAGTGCGCTTTAGAAGCATGTGCTGTAGTTATTGCATTGATGTGCATTAAATGTAAATATACTGTACATACCATAATTTTTTTGTTTGTTTTTGCACGTCAGTATGTAGTAGGATATACTTTCTCCAACTGGTTGCTGAATCTGCTTGTTTGCTGGACAATTATGAATAAAAAACCATGACCAAAACAAATCTGCTTGTCTTCAGCACCAAGGTTGCCTTATTCTCTTGAAAACCCAGATATATCAAACTCTTACCGGCTATTTGGAAGAGAGCCTCACTTTGCATTGCATGGAATATTCATATAAATGGACAGCGTTTGTATAGTATCTACATAAATCCACAGAAAATGGACCATCTAAATATAAACGAATATTTTTTAGTGTCAATGGGATTATCTGCTTTCCCCAGTCATAACAGAGATGTTTTTTCTAGATCTGATCTCTTCAGCTAGCAGTTGTATAACTGCTGTGAACAGCAGTGGAGAATTGTTGTCAGCTTTGTCTGTGGACTGTGAAACATTTACCAGAAATATAGGATCAGTGGGGACTGCTGGATCACAGCTCACTAACCTCTCGCCATGATGTTAACCAGGATAGAGGCTCCTGACAGAAAAAAAACAAGGGGCAGAGAAGAGAGTGAAAAAACCATGAGATTGAAAAGGAAATTGGAATTCCTTAGTAGGAGAGAAAGGAGGGATCTGGAGACCAGATGCTCTGTCTCTCTCATGGTCCCCTGTTCTCCCGCCTTCTCTAACACACATGCTTGTTCCGCTACCCTCAGGGGGAGAAGGGGAGTGTTAGGGTGTATATGTTTTTGCACACAGGTGGGAATGGTGTGTGCAGAGTTATGCCTGTACTACAATGCATAGTACTGTGTGCCGGTGTGTGTAAAGCTTGGGGGGGAAATGTGTGCATTCTAAAGAGAAAGTACACGCTTCTATACATTCTTGTATTTTTGTGTGCTTCAGTTCTTCTGTGGGATATTTGAAATGACATGCCCTCTCATTTCCTTTCCTACCATTTGAGAGGTTTTTAACTGATGTTAGATGTTAAATCATTTCATTTTGTAATATATGACCATGAGCTTGAATTATTGGCATTCTTAGTAAAGAAGTGTAAACAAGTGTATGAGCCATTTGTCTTTGGGTTTAATTAGCTTAATCACTTAACACTACAATGTCGCAATATTTATTTATTTATTTTATTATTTCTTACACTTTTCATTTATTTTTATTTCTTGATTTGTCTTTATTTACTGTATTAATTATTTTTTTAATTTGTTAATTTCGGGTTTTAACGCACATTTTGATTTGCATTGTACATGCAGGTAGCCATCATAGGACCATTGAACATCTTGCTGCTGTTTATACCTGGTCTATTTTAAGATAAATTACTGTTGAATGTTGCCCCTTTATTCACTTAACTTTATTTGATAACTGCTGCTGCTGCTACATGATTGGCCGATTCGATTTTACCTCAGAGACCCGCCCCACAGCGGAAGGGAAGGGGGTTTGGCCTTTCCATTGACGTTAAACTGATGTAACATACAAAAATATGGCAACCCAAAAAGAGCTACAACTTCTTTGTTCTCCATTGTTCCTTTCATTCTTTAGCAATGTTTACGATAGCTAACGAGCTGGATCCTAACATTGAGAGAGATCAGAGCACTGTTAACACGAGAAGTTAAGCAGCAACCAAACATACATTAAAAAGTTCAACTGCATTACCCACAGTTCATAGACATTTCATCATATTTATTTCAAAAGTGCCAACAGCATACAAAATTAGTCTGAACAGCGTTGTTTATCATACTGAATACAGCTGTCTTGTCTCGACAAATGTAATCAAGGTGCGACCCCGATGCTGTCCGCTGTTGCTGGCGTTGCAGAGCTTTCCAGATTTCCAGAGCCGTTTTAGAGACCAGGTTCCCTATGAAGAGCCCTTAGGATTGTGTACCCTGTGCAGTGTGTAGGCAGCAGGGATACAGCTTGCGATCGGAATGCAGCCTATAACTAGTAACGTAATGGTCCATTTCAGAATGGTTGTGTTCAGTGACGGCGCTGTTGGTTTGCTTAATTCAACGTATTGTTTATCTGCATTAAAAAATTTTAATTGTTAATTTGATAGCACTAATAAAAATAAATATAACAAAAAAGATTAGTTTCATTGCACATTGAAACTGTAAATGAAAGCAGAACCTATAAATGAATGGCCTTTAATTGAAGTAAATTTATTCTAGGATGATAAAATCTTATAAAAAAAAATAAACAAAAGCATGTGGCATTCCTGCATTTAGTGCTTTGTGCATCGTTTTGCCAGCATAACATCAAGGAACCTTCTACAATGCTTTATGAGAGCTTGATTCTGTCATCAATGAGCCATTTTTGTATGGATGTTGGATGCCAGAAGATCCACCCATGACCCACTTGTAGCTTTTTGGCAGAGGCAGCCTAATTTTCTGGTAGTTCATGAAGTCGATGCAGGCTGTCCAAGCGCACCACATAATTACTCCATGTGGAGACATTTTGGGATTAGGATCCATGCTACTTTTTTGATGATGCTATGTTTAACAGTGATTTTTTTTTTTACATTTTTTTTTTAATTGTATAACATCCTACTTTTACACCCAAGCCTCCTTAATTATTTAGTGCTGAAAGATTATTTTGGTTTCATATGATCACAGAACCCAGTTCCAGCAGCACCAAGAGAAATTCAGGTGCTTACTTTGGGGCTGGATGGAATAAAAGGATTTATTCTGGTGAATCTTCTGAATAGTTACTTGGCATGGACGTGGTGTCTACTTTAGCATTATGTTCAGTCTATTGAATTATTTGATTAAAATGATGGATTAATACTAATAGGAATACTAGGGTTCTGGGACTTATAACGTTTAATAGGTAGTACATGGCTAAAAATCTAGCTGTATTATAGCTCAAAGTAACTTGAATTCAGGTCTACCAGCCTTAGCAATTGATATTCCAAGTTGATGACTAAGCACTAAGTCGCTCTGGATAAGAGCGTCTGCTAAATGCCATAAATATAAATGTAATATTAAATAGCCAAATAAATTAATGGTGTTTGAGTGTCTTACAACAGTCTGTACTCTCGTTTGTTTCCTGCGTAGAAGAATCAGCGTGAGCTGGCAAAGATGCGCAAGTGTCTTCGTCCCGAGGAACTGGCATCCCACGTTAGTCAGATGGACACAAAGCTACAGCACGAAGAACTGGAGAAGAGCTACCAGGCTGTTCTGGGAGAGTATCGCAGAGTGCTGGAAAGACTGGCCCAGGCATGAATACACCCAGTGTGGGGGTGGCGCTAGATTACTGTAGTAGGTGCAAAATGAGTGCTCAGCTATAACAATGGCTACACACTTTTGACTACAACGCGCCACGTCCTAGCATTTTGTTTTGAACACCATACCTTCGTAAATGGCGTTTTAACGTCACCAAAAAAAAAAACTGGATCTCATTTGAATCACATTTGTTCCAGAGAAGACCTTTATGTTTCAGTCTACATTTTTTTTTATAATCCATTTCCTTTTCTCATTGTATTTCAATATCAGACTCGGATGCCAGAATAAATAGGTTTTGAAGCACTTCCTATAAAAGAAATAAATGTTTTGTATATTGACCAACTGTCTACTGATTTTATTCAAACTGTTTGAAACATGTCACACCACCTTTTTCTTATGCGTCTCGGGTCCTCGGTGACCTGTGTTGAATTTGAATGTTTATCTGATTCATCCCAGATGTATTCCTAGCCATTACCTGCCAGATAAAGAGCAACGTAATGAATAATGTGCATGGGTATACGGTTACCATTTTGATGTGGAGGCTGCGCAGCCGGAAACGTGTGATGGATTCTGATCTATGAAAAAATATTTTCTGTAATGGGATCTAGAGCTAATAATTCGGTTGTGAATGTCTGTTCGATAAGTTGGTTATTAGCATAATTATTTTGGAGGTAACTTCTGAGACAAATGATCTGTAGCCAAGAAATTGATAAAACAGGTGACTGCGTTCATTGCATTTAATCTAGGGCTATAGGATTCCTGATGAAATATGAATCATGATTTTTTTTTAAACTTAATGTTAGAATTTAATTGTTAGAATATTTATTTAAAATAACACATATTCACATATTTATTTAAAAAAAGATTTTTAATGATTAAAGAGAAAGTCTAGTCAAATGAGTCACTCACTTGTAACCATAGATATTGATAGGGTAGGCCAACATTTAAACATTAAAAAAAATGAACTTGAGAGGCTACAACACTTGATTTATTCTATTCTATTCTAGTCTTGTGAATTTTTAGGTTAACCCCAGAATAGGCAGTTTCGTGTTGTACAGCTAGCAGCTTGTTTTGAGTGGTTTTAGACATGTTTCCATACAGCAAGGTGCAAACAGGAGAGCCAGTATCCTATAACTAGGTTTTGGCAAAACCCTGTTTTTATTTTTGTTTGTTTTTTACAGCTCATAAACCACCTGGCGGTACCCTACTTTATTTTATATCTTTGTAAAGATTAACATTTGTTGAATGGCTGATTTATAAAGATCTGTGACTAAGGAAAAAAGGTCATTCTGTCCTTTGATGGAGGAATTTATGAAATCTTTTATGGTCAAACATTACAGCAAATGAATACAAATCTCTTATGATTGATCATACTTATTCAATTTCTCATGGCAGTGGTCTCTTCCAGGATGACTCTGCCCCCATCTGCAGGACATGAGAGTTCACTGAATGGTTTGATGAGGTTGAAAAATTATGTAAATCATATACTGTGGCCTTCACACTCGGAGGATACTAACCCAGCTGAACACCTGTGGAAGATTTTGAAGTGGTGTGTTAGTGCTCTGCCATCATCATCATCATCGTCAACATCAAAACACCAACTGATGAAATACCTTTCAGAAGAAAGGTGTTCATCACACCAGTAGAGTTCAGTGTGTGGATTTGATGCTAAGGTGCACTAAAGCTGATCCGGTAGCCTGGGGTGGTAGCCATCTTAATGAGACGTTTTGGGTTGGTTTTTCCTTTAATTTGTCACCCACTTGTAGGTATGATGAAGCACCTGTAGGTATGATGGCCCACCTGTCCTTATGGATAACTGTCACTGATAAAATGAGTATGCTGGGATAAAACTCAAATAATTTACCATGCCATGTTTTTGTTCTCCTATCAATAGCGACTTGTAAGACACATATGGGCTAAAAGCTCGCTGGCATTTTTTGACTGAGCCAAGCCAGTTCACACCGGATGTTTCCATGTACTAGATTTTTATTGCTTTGCAATCTAAATATAGCTGGCCACACCTCATCTGTGTTTGTGGCTTCAGCTGCATGTGTGAGGTTGTGTGGTACAATGTGTGGTCATTGGTCACAGTGAATAAAGGGGAATTGTGGTGCTCTGGTTTGGATGGTCCAAGTGCAAATGCTGAATAAATGACACTGTTCTTGAATGGAATTGTGTTGAGAAACAAACTGCGAATTTAACACAATTATTTGTGCAACACTAATTTCACTAATCATTTGTTGTAATTTGCTGTATATTGAGGTGTTTGGTTGTGTTAAAGTCAAAGTAGTTTATCGAATTTTGTATGGTAGAATTCTTAATACAATGACTTGCAAGAAACTAAAAATATCTGCAAAAACTAGTTCATTTAATGCCGGTGATATTTATCCCTTCAGTTATTCATCTTGTAGCATACTGTATTATTCAGTAACTACAGTTTCTAATGTGAACTAATATGAAAGAATAGCACTTTTATTCCAATATTTCTGGTTATAAATCTAAAGTAACTTGTGTATTATGCACACAGATAATTGTTGTCCGAGTTCCCTGCTTTCTTCATAAAAAGTATAGCGTGTATCATCAGCTTTCTTAAATGATCAGGAACTTGAGTCATATATCCCACATGGCATGTTAAGCCAAATCAATTTATGGCATAATCTCCAGTTAATTTGATAACTGATTGCATGTGGTATTGTTTCCCTAATGATGGTTATGCCTATCAATTTAAAACCTCTTACCCATTATGCTGCCTCTTATGCAGATCGTGCTGATGAATAACCATCTGCTGAAGAAAAAAAATTAAGCACTGGGTGAATTTTCATTTGTTCCTCCCCATCAGGTAATAAGTAATTCTCTGAGGCGTTTTGAGATATTATTCAATTCAATCTTATTTATGTAGCACTTTAAATAATGGACACAAGCAGCTTTAGAGAGGCATAGAATCTGGACGATGTTGATTTGATCCCTTTCTGTTGCTTGGACCCAGTCAGCTTGTGCAGTTTTTATGAATGCTTTGCTGTTGTTCAATGTTTGCTTGCGTAAACTGGAGAGGCAATGTTTTAGGTTTTTTTTTATTTATTCCTTTTTTTTTTTGCTTTTACAGTGCTGTGAATTGCATAATGACATCCTTTGTGTTATTATTCATTTTGGAAGCCATACAGATTTTCTGATGCAATTCTTTGTAGCAGCTTTTCACTAGAATAGACCAACATTGCAATCCCTCAGTATCAACTGCTGAATGACTTTCTATTTCCCTTATCAACAGAATATGGTGTATGGAGGCTAGGCTGAATTGAACAGACTATCTGTGTTAGAATTTTGCTTTGGGTCTTGTACACTCTGACAGACTTTACTCTACACACCTGTACTTTGCTACAGCTTTTTTTTTACAGCTGAAATATTGTAAAGCAGGTGTGAGTGGAGATGGAAAATAACCATGTTTTGGGGAGGACTCATTCAGAGGGCTGCGTAAACTGTAATATTGCTGGTCAGCTATTGTAGGGTTCTCGCCTACTACAATCAGTCTGACAGTGGAGCTCCTAAGACTGAGTGAAATGGGGGAGCTTAGTATGGAATAACTGGACCTGCTCAATACTTATCAGAGATCAGAGACAGGCCTAGGGGCCTTTACTTTTTCATTCTGAAAGAACAGTGGTCTCCCTCATCTGTCCATTATGTTAAGTCTGAACTTTGTAGAAATGCCAGTGGTTAAGTTACAAAGTCTTCTGTGTATTTATTGCCATTCTGACTGTCAGGAGATTTCACCTCTGTTCCAGTGTCATAGTAGAGACCACTGGAAATGAGCCTCTTATCTGTGGTGCATTTATTTATTCGAAATACTTACAACTCGATGTTAAGATCCATGCACAAGGACCTGTCAGTATCCTATGATAATCTCTCTCTCTCTCTCTCTCTCTCTCTCTCTCTCTGTAGCAGATCCAGTTTACCTTTTTCTAAACCTTGATTTTAAATGAAACCATAGTCTTAATTTGGTTTCAGATTCATAGCTTTGCCAAAAGTCCTAAAGTTAGTAAGGTTGATTTTATACATGTAGTTTGTATGTGCTACATATGGCTTATGTTGTGGTTTGGCACTGTAAGCATGGTGTTTTGCGTAGTGCTGTGTGTGTATGAGTGAGTACATTGATTAGGTTTTGATACTGTTGGAGAACAATATACTGGACCACGGCCAGACAGGAACAGTTTTGCCTCTCATCTCTGTTGTGATGAATGTGACTGGAAGCTTCAAGTCTGGAACTTTAAATCTCTAGTTTCACTCGTCAAGCTCAGCAATCCTCTGCCTCTCGTTACCTGCTGGCGCCTCTGTAGCGCTGCCTTGAGACAGAGGCACCTCTTGGAACGTGTCCCAACCACAGTTTGGAAAACCACGAACCCGATACAGTTCCCCTGGAATCTCTGTGTCTTAGAGAATTCCCAGGAGGCTGGGAGAGACAGCAAGGCCATGCTGCCCACCAACACCCCCTCGCCCCCACCCCGTACTGCTCCTGATCAGATTCCCAAAGCATTGTTCCCTTCTGCTCTATCGCATAGCTGATACTCCTCATGCTCACTTAAACAGACCTTTCCTTTTCTCTCTTAAATGGGGCCTCTTTTAGATACCCTTTAATGCGCTGACAAGCTGAACCTAAACACCGTAAAAGAAACCACGTTTGACATCTTTTAATTGCAGAAGACTGATCCTGATTTAGGGAGGGAGGAAAGGGGTGAGATCAGGTGGAGTGATAGGGTGGCCTAGTGAACTTAAGCAGGGAGGTATGGAGAGTGTGAATGTGTTGACAGTAGTAAAGGACCTCTCTGGGGACTGGTAGTAATGCTTCATAGTGTGCAAACATTTCACGTTACTTAATCCAGGTGTTTCACTCTGTTCAAATGACTGTTCTGATATGGACACCTTACAAGTGGTAATAAACAGAAGAAAGAAGAAGGCTTTATTTGTAGCATATACATTATAGAACAGTGCAGTTTCTTTCTTCTCAAATCCCAGCTAGTTAGGAAATTGGGATGACTTAATGTTAGTTTAAGGAATAAATAATGTTAGTTTAAGGAATAAATGTGATAAATGTGCAAATTAAGAGATGAAGGCTAAATAGCCAAATAATTCTAGCTAGTAATATCTTTAACCTAGGAACCCCATTAATCCATTTTTGCCTAAAGTCTTAAACTGGCCACAGAAATATTTTTGCCAAAAATAGGTCATATTTTGTATTAAGCCACTTTGTAGCACTTTGTCCAACCAACATATTTGTGGTAATGTTTCACATTAATACTATTAATTGAAGCTGAGCTTCTGGGGAAGGGGGGGGGTGTCTTTCAAAAAGAACTTGAGCTCTCATATATCCATAGTTTGGTCAGTTTCAGGGAGTGGTGTTACAGCTAACTATGGATATATAAGAGCTCAAGTTCTTTTCAAGAGCTTCAAGTCCCGTACAAAAAACTGCAAATACTAGCACATTTAATCATAATATTTATTCCTTTAGTTATTCTTCTTGTAACAAATTACTCAGTGTCTGCAACTACTAATGAACTAACATGAAGGGTGTACAGTTACAAAAGGGAGGAACATTTTAGGGGTTCAGTTTTTTCCCTTTGATTAAAGTAACTGTGGAACAGGATTTGCAGTATTTCACAACAATAAATTTTTCATTAGAGTCACATTGTTCGCAGTGTACTGTAAACACCACTTGTTCACTTTGCATCTGGTTGCACTGATTGATGCTGATAGAACGCTTCCACTGCCATGCTTGTTGTTTCTTGTCAGATGTGATGTATGTATGTAGTGCTGAAAATGCAAACAAGTCCATCCTGAATTCTAGCTCCATTTTGTTGATATTACAAATGTTGACTGAGGCTATCTACAAACTCCATTTCCAGCAAAAGTTGGGACACTTTCTAAAAAATAAAAACAGTAATTTGTTAAATTGCCGGAACATAACTTATTTAACTGATAAACGTACAAAGGAAACATGTTCAGTGTTTTCATTGTCTAACTTAATTGTATTTAAATAATAAAGAAAGAATGTGATGCCTGCAACACACTCAAGAAAAGGTGGGACAGAGACAAAATAAGACAAGTAATGCAAGTAACACTGTTCTGGAAGGATCCCCAATTAGCAGTTTAGCTGGTAACAGGTGAGGTCATCAAGATTGAGTATAAAAGGAACATCTGCCAAAGGCTTAGTTGTTACAAGCAAGGATGGCTCGTGGTTCACCACTTTGTGCCAAACAAAGTGTGAAAGTATTGTCAATCAGTTCAAATACAATGTTTCTCACCACAAGATTGTAAAGAATTGAAGTCTTTCACTGTCACAAACCCAATTTATAATATCATGAAAATATTCAGGGCGGCATGGTGGCGCAGTGGATAGCGCTGTCGCCTCCCAGCAAGAAGGACTCGGGTTCGTTCCCCGGGTGGGGCGACCTGGGAAATTTCTGTGTGGAGTTTGCATGTTCTCCCCATGTTCACGTGGGTTTCCTCCGG
>JAOVVG010000050.1:14698788-14712052 GCA_028566375.1 Leptodoras nelsoni | reverse complement strand
AGGGTTGGTTCCTGCCCTTGCGCTCAGAGTTGCCAGCTGGGCACCGGCTCCCCCGTGACCCCGTAACTGGGAATAAGTGGTACAGAAAATGACTGACTGATGACTGAAAATATTCAGGGAGTCAGGGGAAATCGGCCAAGGGCACAATCTGCTGCTGAATGTGTGACCATCGAGCCCTCAGGTGGTATTGTTTGAGAAATCATCATGCTACCATGATGGACATAGCCACATGGGCTCAGGAGTGCTTTGGAAAATCATTGTGACTTAACACAGTCCACTGCTGCATCAAGAAATGCAACCTGAAACTGTATTATACAGAAACTGTTACCAACATAAAGTGCAAAAAACAGCATCTGTGATGGCACAGGGGCAACAGGGCCCACAGTATGGGTGATCTGCATATATGTGAACCTACCATTGATGTGGAGGTTTATACTTGTATTTTGGAGACACATATTCTGCTGTCAAGATGCCTTCATTTCCCAGAAACTCTATGTCTATTTCAGAAGGACAATACCAGGCCTCAAACTGCATGAGTTACAACAGCATGGCTTGACTGGTCTGCCTGCAGTCCAGATCTGTCTCCTATTGAAAATGTACAGAGCATCATGAAGAGGAGAATCAGACAACAGCGACCACGGACTGTTGAGCAGCTCGAGTCTTGTAGACAGCAAAACGGGCAAAAAATCCACCTGCAAAACTGTACCAATTAGTATCTTCAATTCCCAAATGATTAAAAAGTATAATAAAAAAAAGTGACCTAGTGTTAAACATGCCTCTGTCCCAACTTTTTTGAGTGTTGCAGCCAAAGATTTCTACATTTGTTTGTATTTAACAATATTATTAATTATAAGTATAATTATAATAAATGTAATGTTAATTATTTAATTAATAAATAAATAAAGGTTCAAGAGAATTAACAAAATACAGAATTCACTTTTTACTTGCATTTTCAGAAAGTGTCCCAACTTTTCTGGAAAAGGGGTTTGTATATTCATGTTGAGTAGTTGTATGAAATATGTAGGCTTTGTCAGTATAATCCATATGTCCATTTGTTTGTTGGACAAGTTCTGGAAACTAATAGTCAATATTAAGATGTACAGGTGCGTAGTGGTAATTTAAGATGTGCTATAAGCTGTTCCAGCAGTGTGTGTCTTTCCTAGCGTAATCAGCTGGATAAAAATGTCTACTCCACTACATTTTCCAATTATTTTGACTGACACTTAGAAAAAGAAAAGTTATATTGTTTGAGAAACGATCATGCTACCGTAATGGAAATAGCCACATGGGCTCAGAAGTACTTTGGAAAATCATTGTCACTTAACACAGTCCACCGCTGCATCAAGAAACACAACCTAAAACTGTACTGCGCAAAAACTCTTGCCACATTAAAGTGCAAAAACCAGCATCTGTGATGGCATGGGGGTGCATCAGTGCCCACAGCATGGGTGATCTGCATGTACATGAAGGTACCGTTGATATGGAGGATTATCTTGGTATTATGGACAGACATAAACATTTCTACTACACTACACTTTACACAATTATTTTGGCTCACACTTTAAAAAGATAAGTCCATGGATTTACCTTTTAAACTCATCTGTTTTCTCAAAATACAACATATAGCAAAAGTATTTGCAACTAGATTGAAGGACAGAAAGTAGTACACTATTATGTTCTGTCTAGGGTTGGGGACATGCAGTGGCCTGGTGCAGTGTAATTAACCCAGTAGCATCAGACTAATGAATCATGTAAGCTGAAGAGAAGAAACAACATGGCCCAACCAAAGTTTTTGCCACAGTAGGAAGAGAATGATTGGGAAAACAGAAGGAGGGACCATCCTCTAGTTAGAGATAGCATCTCTGCATGCAGACAGGATGTCTGTGATGTTGTCAGGTGAAGGATCTCTACCGGCCTTCCTTCTGCTTGTTTAGGCCAAACATCAATCAGATTTATCTAGCACTGATGGCCAGCCTTAATCTGAAGTGCATAGAGCCATGTGGTGAGTCACATACATATCACATATGCATTCCCTATTTGTGCTTATAACAAATACTGTAAATATCCCATTAACTTTGGTAGCTTTAATATAATTGAGCTATATTTGAACAGTGAAACCTATAGAGATAAAAAAACAGAGAATATACAATCAAAGGATTACTTTACACAGTTTATTTTGCGATTTGTTACAATTATGCAGTATATGCAGACAAGTAAAAAAACTGAATAACACACAGACTCCAAGAGGCTTTGGTAATATGTGAACTGACCTCAGAAAAATGTTAGTTTGCTGGTTTGGAGAGACGCCCAGCATCAGATGCACTGCACTAATTTCTTCCATGTGGCTCTGATGAGGGTTATGAGTGTGTGACGTTGTAGTAACTTTTTTGTTTTTTTTTAGCTTAATTTGCCTCTATTAAGCTCAGTCATACAAGTATTTCTTTTTACATTTTTTAATTATTAGTAGTTTGTGTAGTAAATAAATTGTGATATAGGTGATCATTAAAATAACATTACTGACCATTAAAGACAGTAACAAAGACAATATTAAAATGTCGTTATCATTGGAGCTGTAGTGTGGGTAAGAGTGGGTGAGGTAGCCTATATTTGGGTGATGTTTTTTGGTATTATAAAAGCCAGATAGTAAATCAAGCAAAAGCAAATTTGCAGGTGTTTCAGTATTAGTATTATGTCAGGAGTAGGCTTCCAAATACTCTCTAATAATCTTCACAGTGATTCCTCAAATACCACAGCAGGGGCCCCGGTAGATCATGACCCGATTTAAATATGTCTGGTCAAAATCTGATCCGCTACACAGTTTAATACCAGATGTAAAAGGGGTTTCAATGTACAGTAAATGGTTTGAGGTTAGTAAGTAAATAAGAATGTTGCTTTTGCAGAAAGGAGACAGCCTGACATTTCCCAGATGCAGGGAGCTAATTAGCTATGAGTATTCCCTTGATACTGTGTGTGTGAGAACCCAGTTGTGTGAGTGTGTGTGTGTGTGTGTGTGTGTGTGAGAGAGAGAGAGAGAGAGAGAGAGAGAAAGAGAAACTAACCACCAGTGCTTCAACCTTTTGGACCTGCCTCGGAGCAGGGCTGCAGTGTTTATAAAACCCAACAGTTATTCCAGAGAGACAGAAAAAAGAAGAGCGGGTCTGATTTCTGATTCCTTTTCTGATGGACAGATTTAAAATTGACCTCTGATTCATGTTTGAGAAATTTAGCACTGCCAGGAAATTTCTTTCTTGACATATATTAGGTTCTCCCCTTTTTCACGGGTCAGGGTGGGCACTTCTGTTGGAAGGTCATGTGATTAATATCTTCTTAGCCTATCTCAACACTGACTGTTCACTTTTTTTCTCCTGCTGCAGTCATAGCCTTAGTCTACAGATTTGTGGTGCTCTCTACTGCAATTAAGAGTCTCCTCTGCTCTAGACATACTCACATCACTTTATCTTTATCTCTATCTTCAACTCTCCTTTCTTCTCTCCCAGCCTTCACCTCTCTGCTGGGATTTTGTGCTACAGATGTGATCATTTGGTTTGTTTTGTCCTTTTTTAGGCTCGTTTGTAATTCATCTGCAATTTGTTTATTTCTGTTTCAGCATTTCAAGTTTATAACAAATCTCTATCTACTGCATCTTTAGTACAGTCTGATTACCACAGAAAATCATTTTGGCACATAGTAAGAAAAGAAAAAGCCATTTACCCAAAGCTCGCTTACAATGGAAGTATAAGGACAGCTGTTGAATTCTGTCAATAAAAATTTAAGTGGAACGTATTTCTGTAGAATGCTTTTGTTGTGTCAATTCTTCATTCAAAAATATTAGAGAATTCATCTTTAAATCCGTATAATATATCCTTTCAAAGGTGGCACTATGTTTTAAGAGGGAGTAATTTATGGTTATGATTTGCAGTATGGATGAAGGGCTCTTGAGAGCACTAAACATGTATTACTTTCTACTGCATTGCCCTAGTGCAGTTATAATTTTGAATTTGCATGTGCATTATACTGCTTTAAGTATTCTGCCCCATATTCTTCTATTATAAGGGAATTTCAAGTCAGTTGATGTCTGGTCTGGTTTTGTTGTCTCTCTTTTTCTCAGTACACAAAAAAATTTCCAGAGTGAAAATGTTCAATTATTCCTTTAATGTCACAAGGCTGTCAATTACATTTTATTGGCTTCTGCATATTTCAAATGTCCATAACATGTTGCCACAAAAAGTAGTGTCTGTTATTATTTTATTCTGTAGGAGGCGGCACCAAATACCTTTTTTTTCTCCAGCTGTTTCACCAGTTATTGTTCAAGCATGTACTGCTGTTGAATTCTTATTTTAATTACATTTTCAAGCTAGACATGCATTTCAAATCTTGTTAAACATCCCAGTCAGCTTTTCTTTTTCCACTTTATTATGATGACTGTTAACTCATTCATTATTATCTTAACCCAGAAGATGAGCACAAAAAAACTTAAATGAACAGTTTAATGCAGGACATGCAAAATAACCACATACTGTACTGTACACTGTGTCCAAGTTTGTGGTGACCTGACCATCACACCCATATATGCCAGATTTTGTGCCCCTTTGCTGTTGCAATAACCTCCACTCTTCTGGAAAGGCTTTCCACTAGATTTTGGTGCTTGGCGTTCCAGTTTGTCCTGAAGGTGTTCATTTGGGTTGAGGTCAGGGCTCTGTGCTAGCCACTCGAGTTCTTCCACCACAGCTTTGGCAAAACAAGTCTTCATGCTGGAACAGTTTTGGGAATCTTAGTTTCAGAGAAAGGAAAGCTTAATGCTACAGCAAACAACGACATTATAGACAATTGTGTGCTTCCAACTTTGTGGCAACAGTCTGAGGAAGGTCTACATATGGGTGTGATGGTCAAGTGTCTAGATACTTTTGGCCATATAATGTAAGTATAATCAGTGAAGGAGAGCAAAACAGTGGGACTGAGTTAGCTTAGGCCAGTAGAACACCAGTTCATCCTCTGATCTTGTATCTTAGTTCAGGCTTTACTGTATTTACTCAGGCACTTGCTACATCACATTTTTGGCTCGCATTTTTGTTTACATAGGAAAACCTGCAATCACTGAATGAGGAAATATAAACAGCTCTTTAACCTCTTAAACTCCCAGAACTCATTGGTGGGTCCAGATTTAAATTCCTCACTCTTGTAACTACATGATTTTCCCATTGCTTTTACTGTAGTAGCTGAATAATTAATGTGTTTTAAAGATAATGTGATGATCTTTAGGATCTGGAGGAAGTGATCCATACTCCTGTATTCTGGTTCCCTGCATTGTACAATCTCCCTCTCCCTCTCTCTCTCTCTCTCTCTCTCTCTCTCTCTTTTTCTCTGTGTCTATTTTTCATACACATGAATATATGCATTCCCTTTGCTGGGTCTGTGCACTGGCTCTTGTCCAGACATCAGTGCTGTGATGGGAGGTCAGAGGAGGGCAGGAGTGACCTGGTTTCTGCATGCTGAATGTTGTTATTATTAGAGTGTTGTGCCCCCTGGCCAGGCTGTCGTCTCTGTGAGAGAAGGAAGCACAGAGGGCCTTTGGATCCTGGTGCTGGCCAACAGCTGTGCAGCTTTACAGATCTTGAAGGCCTCCACCACATAACACTTCCAGGGTGGAGCTAAAACTTCTGCACCAATCTATATAAATAAAACGGTCAGGGATTATTTCTTAGATTGTGATGACCTTTTAATTTATTTTGAGTTAAAGAATCTGTCTATGCCAATTATCACATATTAAGAGGTACCCTTATAATGTGCCAAACACAATCTTGCAGAAAAGCTTTTTTTAAATTTTTATACAGTGGAAGACACCTTATTCATGTTATCTCAGATTATCCTGTTGCAGGCAGGGTACGGAGGGGGAGGGGGGATGGGGGGCATTGAAGGGAGGCCCTTTCCGACTGTGTAAATAGGCCTGGAAATTGTGCATGCCCTTTGACTGAAGCTGTAATTGCATGCTTCTTGGAGTATTTTGCTTGGCTGAAGAGGAGGTTAACCCCTAAAGTCTGTAAGCTCACTCAAACTGCTCCAGGTCTCATCGCAACCCCTCAAAGCGCTTCTTGTTCTCTGGTCCTCTGCAACGAAACAGCTCAGGTTGTTGCCTGTCCTCTGATAGCTTAGCCAACAAGTTGCTTTTTGATTTTGTGTTCAGCTGAATGAAAGTGGATGTCCTCATATGAAGCACTAAATTCAGGCCTGTGCCATGGAGATATAATTGAACCATGTGAATAGAGACTCCCATAAACCTTAGTCTTCAGTCTGCTGGGGTCAAGACTGTTTCTCCCATTACTGTGTGTGTGTGTGTGTGTGTGTGTGAGAGAGAGAGAGAGAGAGAGAGAGAGAGAGAGCAATGCTCTTAGCATACAAAGGGGCAAAGCAAAAACATCACTCCTCATACACTACTAAAGCTTCCTTAGTCAACCTAAACCTTTTATCTTCAGCTAAAGTGCTTTACTGATCATGCCCTCTCTTTTCCTCTGTTTTGCATTAAACCTTGTTTTCACTGGCCTTTCGGGGTTGCTATTTTATATCCAGAACTGCAGTTTATATAGTATTTAAAAGGAAATGTTTTTATAGTACATTATAATAAAAATACTTCCTAGCCTCCATTACAACCAATGGCCTGAACACTTGCTTTCTTTCTATTTGTGCTGTTGGCTATAAGACAACACCAGTAGTTTTCTGGGACTTTAGAGTAGACTAATGTTATTTCATGTCTACATGCAGTATGATGAGTATTATTTCTAGGATCAGTTGTCAGTGGTGTAAACATAATACAGTTTAGAAGTGCAAAAGGGAGGTCCTGTGCTCGATTTTGATTGATGGTGTAGCCTTATGAAATGGCCTGTGAAGATGATGCTTATTCTGGAGCAGCAGTGATGAGTTCCTTCTTTTTATTCCCATATTCTTCTTCTCTTCTTCTTCTCATAGCGGTTATCAAACCTGTGAACAAAATCTATCTTCCTCTTCTCCACAGTCAGTTGTTAATTCTCATATGAAATGACCTGGGAAGATGGTTCTTATTCTGTAGTCATGACAGCCATAATGGAAAAATAATGAGGACAATGCCTGAGTTTCTTTCTGGGTTTCTATTCCCTGTTCATATACTCAGGTTTTTCATCAAGACTAGACAATGTCTCTCTAATTTCAGCACTGCGAAAGATTATAGGGCAGAGTCTATTTTGTAGCATTTGTCTCTTTGGAAACTACTAAATACAAACATTATCTAGTATTCCTTGCTTGAAGGATGGTAGACTAAACATGGGATTGATTAATGCTTTACTTGGAATACAAGACTAGTTCATGAGTCATGATAACATCATATGTTACTACATTTGTACCATTAATACCACACCCTACTTTTCTTCTCCAGACTGTGCAAGTGAAATGAAGTTGTTAAATGGAATGTATGCTGAAGTATCACTGCATCTCAACTACAAGCCTTTTAGGATGTTTAAAACATTCTGAATTCAGCATCCATATGTCTGTATAACCCCACCTGTCTATGGTTCTTTACCACTTTACCATCTGGCCAATGTACAGGTTTGCCTACAACCAGCTTCTTCCCCAGAGCTATGACCCAGCTGAACTTTTGTTTCCCACCACCAACACTATATCCCAGAACTAACCACCCCCACCAGCACTCTAGCCCACCAGCCCCCATTGGTAGTGCTTGCACTTGGACCCAACCCTGAACCCTGAGCCCTCTCACCACCTCAAACAGTGATTGCCCCAGGTCTTCAAGTCTAACACCGGTGCTGGTTTGACCAACTATGTCCTTATCAAATTCAGGATATCCTTAAAGGAAACATTTTTGATGAAAAGTGAGGCAGAACAACAGGATAAGAACATCTTCTAAATAGATATATTTATGTGTAGCAGTATATACATAAAATATATAAAATAAAGTATTAATCACAGTTATTCAGGTCCTTTTAGATATTGTTAAACATTATTATTTATAACACTAACAGATAACAGCTTATAAGAGATCCACTGCAAAACCTGGTTAACCAGGATAGTGGTGCATGGGTGGTCAATGATTACATTATATGCCTATATTTGTTCACGAACTGTGTATACATTCTTTATGGACAATCCCTTGAGAATCAAAGAAGACGATGAACAGTGACTTGACTTTTCATTTGCCCATGCAAGCTTTCTGTGGGTGAGGTGGTGATGTCATGTGCTGTTCAGCACATTTGTCATTTCGTCTTAGGATCGTACTCCAACACCCGTGATTCATCTCCTGTGATCATGCCATTCAGGAAATTGGGCTCTCATGTTAAACAGTCCAACATTTTCTCCAAACTCGTTTGCATTATTCCACTGACGAGGCACTTCAACGTGGTTTCCCTTAAATGAACGTCTGGGCACTCTGAAGGTTAGAATTCAACTGAAATGGGTCATACTGTTTACTGTTTAGTCTAACTAACCTTGAACTACCATCCCCATGTGTTCACCAGTTGGTTATTCACTGTGTGAGTTTTTAAACCAGCATCTAACATTAGTCAACTGTATTGAAGCTTACTAATGCGGTATATCAGTGAATGTTAGGCTGTGCAGATGATATAAAATGAAGGAATTCAAACATTATTTACAATAACAGCATATCCTGAAGTGTTTTTTTCTTCTTACATCACAGCAATTTGGCAACACTAACACATTGTCATTTATTTAAAAAAACACACATTTTATTCATTTATACTTGCCTGTTGTGTAATCATTCGAAACAAATTTGTTCCTGTCATCACTTACATTACAGCAGCTAACAACAGCTGTTTCTTTAGTTTCTCTTAGCTGATGAGACAGAAAAATGCAGGTTGTTACTGAGAATTTGCAAAAAAAAGGGCAACATCATCCATCCTTAGACTTTGCTGTGAAAGAAATCCTAGAGGACCAGCTTTGACTAGTACAAAGTTCTGACACTGGAAACTCCTTCCATATGTGGAAGGAGTCCCAATATTTCTCTTCCATAGGCACAGCTGTGTAATCAAGTGTCCAAACGTAGACTTGTCTGAGCATTACAGTTTCCTTTTTTCATCAACTCAGTGTGTGTTTCTGAAGAACAAGGAAGGAAATGATATGCAGATGGCAGAATACTGATCAATACTGATAGTGCACTGTAGTGCTCAATGGTCTACAGCTTTGGAGAGGATTATGAGGCGTTGTGATACAAGTATTCAGGATGTAGCAGAAATGCACATAAATGCACACTTTAGTGCAGGTTACTCTTGTGATTAGTGACTTATCTTTGTGTGTGGCTGATCAGTGAAGACACAAATAGAACTGCCTTGTCGACTAGACAGGGGAATTCTGTGTTCCTGATCTGAAAAAACCTCTCATCATCGATTCTGTAGGCTGCCTGATGTGAGTAAAGACCACTAGAGATCTGAGAAGTGGCATCCCTCTGTGCAAGTGTGTGAATGTATTAAGAGAGACTTCCTCCCTATATGAGTGCACTGTAGCTAGTCTAAAGTGAGAAATCCTGCTGTTACCTGTGTGTGTGTGTGTGTAAGGTTGGGGGGGGTTCTGCTTAGAGATGTGTAAATATGAGTGTGCTGTTCGAGAGTCTTTTGATGGCTTTGTGGAAATCTGTGCGAGTGTATTCAGGAATCCTGCTGTGAAGAGCTATGCTGTGTGCTTCTCAGGTGTTGAATATGTGGAGAGTAAAGAGTTAAGCACATGACTTAGGTCTTGTTGTTGGGGCAGTCTTTGCCCCTCAGGGCTTTTCTCTCGACCTGATTGCACTGTGAGATCACAGACACCCCCCACCGCACCCCCCCAACTGCCCTCCCTTAACCGTCCTGCTATCATAGACATGCATTTACATATGCACACCATCTACATTCCTACAATGATTATTGCCCCAATTGCTATGTCCTGCTCTGGTGCTTTAACTTAATAACAAAATAAAATTACGCATAAGAGCCAAAAAGTGCCTTTTTATTACTGAGGTTAAGGATAAGATTAGGGTTAGGGATAGGCACAGCATTAATTAATTAGCTGCATTAATAATTATGTCAATGGAAGGTCCTCATGAGTATAGCAAGACAAATTCTGTGTGTGTGTTTAAGACTGGAGCAGGATTTGATATGATGATTCCAGTCGTCAACCTGGAATTATACCTGAGTTTCCTGCAGCATATAGATTTGCTAGATTTAACAGAGAAAGGTTACACACACTATAAATAAAATCTAGCCTTGTTAAGTCTCTGCTATAAAAAATAACCAGTTTTGTTGAAAACATTCCTCAGCTGTTGAATATTGTGTTGGACCAATCCAGTTTTTGTCATCTGTGAATAAAGATAGGAACTTTATTGTATTTGAATTAAGCTGCTATTTTGAATCTTTCCAATCTGCGTAGATTTCAATGTTTACATTCTGTAACTGTTTAATTTAAGTTCCAAGCCATTTGTCAACTATTGGATAAGTTGAAACGTTTAAAGCCAAGCACTGCCAAAAAAAAAGGCTTTCTTTTTCTTCTTTTAATGGAAATATTAATAGGGGAAACAGCTGTGAGTTGCTTTTCATTAAAAAGGAAAATACAGTTTTGTGATGAAAACTGTGAATAGTAAGACACTAAAAGCTGAACTGTGCTAGTGTGTATACTGTTGTGGGAGGGAACTTTAGTAGTGGGTGGTTCCAGTCAGTGATATCAGCTGTCTACACATTATGGTCTGTCAACAACTTCACTGTTACATATCCTTATGCTAACAGGGGCTAGTCAACACTTCCAACCTACGGAAGCAAAATGACATTACCCTAAAGGCTAAGAGCCGCCTGAAATGAAAAGAAAGACTTTGGGAGGTTGTATATCTAGCTGACAGTTGAGGGCTTTTTTTATGCTACTGCCCTGGCTACATTGTAAATAGCACACAGTTGTAGTCACTCCATTCATGGTATCTATACAATATATTTCACTAGTCATAGTATGATTTTGACCACGTAAATCAAGTGTGGTGGATGTGCAGGGCTGAGAAAGCGTCGATGGTCTGATTGTCCCCAGGGCACCAGCTTCTTCCTGGGGTAAGACTGGAGAATAGGCAGGCCAGTGGCCACTGAGCCTGAAAGTCTCAGCTCACTAAATGAGGGCATTGTGAGCATCGACCTGGTCTCATCTTCATGTACAATCTCCTTTTCTGTCCACCCTCAGCACATTACAGACCCAGACTATGTGACGACAACTATTGTGTTCATTGCGACAAGACAGACAGACACACACACTGTATGGAAAAGACTGGAATCAGATTTTGGTGCCACAGAGGGATTGCTAGACAGAATAAGAGAAAACATGGGGAATTACCCATTTCTCTGCTTTCTCTTTGGAATTTCAGCTACAGGTGATCACTTTACTTGAATGTTTGGACCATTTTTTTAAAGTGCAAATTAAAGTAAATCAATTGTTTTTAATACTGTAATATATAGCAGATGGTGATCTAGTCATGGACATAATTATATTATAGAAGATCTTCTGCGTGATATGTCATACTTAGAGGCTGGATGGAAAATAAACTGTCATTGTAATGTGTCATTCTTTTAAAATGATTCTTAAGTGTCCAGTTAAATGTACAGTAGTTATTCATAGGAGCTCTTAACTTAGCTAGCATTCAGATGAGCACATTCTCAGAAGCAGCACTGGAGAAATCCCACATGCATGGTCAAGTCCATTTGCTGAAGTGGGAGGATAATTGTCTGAAAGGCCATTCAAATCTCAGTGTCATCACTACATTTCTCACATATGGAGCTTGGACACATCACCAAATTGTGCTCAAATTATGCTTATGCCACTTTCTACCAATATTCATGCTTATTGCTGTAAAGTTTGGTAATGAAAGATCTAGAGTTTAATATTGGATCTTGGATTTATTCCACACTGTCTTTCTGCTGTTTTCTTTATATGTCCCTCCCTCTCTCTGTGCTGTTTGGCATTACATTATACATTAAAGAGACAGCATTATTTTGTGTTCAAGCAATCAGAAATATTACTCATCACCCCTGTCTTCATCACCTTTGTATTCTACAATCAATCTGGCCCTGGCCAAACAATGTCATGTCACCATACACCTGACAAGTATTCAGGCCTGCTGCTATCCCAATCTCGACTCAGGGAATCCTGAATCCTGACTCTATTTAGTGTGATGAAATAGTATGGAGAAAACTCAAGGTGCCATAGGGATACAGTTGACTGAGTTTGGGCTTCTCTGTATAGATTAGAATAAATTCTGAGGGCAGGAAATACATTGCATTTTGTGATTATGGAGAGGTGATGAAAGTGGAGACACATAGAAGGTCTCAGTCTCAGCAGCTGTGTGTGAGTGTATACAGAGGTTTTAGGCAGGTGTTGAAAAATGCTGTAAAATAAGAATGATTTCATACAAATAATAATTGTTTATTTTAATCAATTTACAAAATGCACAGTGAGTTTTAATCAAATCAGTATTTGATGTTACTACCCTTTGCCTTCAAACTAGCATACATTCTTATAAGTACACTTGCACAAAGTCTGGGATTTTGTAGGATTATAGTCAGGTGTATGATCAACCAAATATACCAAACAGGTGCTAATGATCATCAATTTCACATGTAGGTTGAAACACAGTCATTAACTGAAACATAAACAGCTGTGTAGAAGCTTAAACCTGGGTGAGGAACGGCCAAACTCTGCTACCAAGGTGAGGAGAAGACGTAGAAGTTGTTTCATGTCAGAGGGCATACACCATGCCAAGACTGAGCACAGCAACAAGACACAAGGTAGTTATACTGCATCAGCAAGGGCTCTCCCAGGGAAAGATTTCAAAGCAGACTGGGGTTTCAAGATGTACTGTTCAAGCTGTTTTGAATAAGCAGAAACAAACAGTCAACATTGAGGATTGTAGACACAGTGGTCTGCCAAAAAAACGTAATGCAGTAGATGAAAAACACATCAAGCTTTGAAGGCAAAGGGTGGTCACACCAAATGTTGATTTGATATGGATTTCTCTTCTGCTCATTCACTGCATTTTGTTAATTGAAGATAATAAACTATTAACACTTCCATTTTTGAAAGCATTCTTAGTTTTTTTTGTAGCATTTTTTCACACCTGCCTAAAACTTTTGCACAGTGCAGTGTGTATATATATATATATGTGTAGTACAGGCGGGCGACACGGTGGCTCAGTGGGTAGCACTGTCGCCTCACAGCAAGAAGGTCCCGGGTTCGATCCCCTGGTGGGGCGGTCTGGGTCCTTTCTGTG